>CAUYRH010024440.1:0-11304 GCA_963574655.1 Perodicticus potto | reverse complement strand
GTCATAGCTGTGTACAATAATTCAGTCAAGGAGTACAGTGTGTGGGCTTCACATACAATTGGAGATATTTTTATCAACCTGATTAATATAACATTCATGATATTTTCTCATTTACTATGATCAAAATTGTTTTTGTTTTTTAGCAGTTGATATTCAAACGTTAGAGTCTTTGGCATCAAAGCAACAAACTATTTACCATTTAAACCAACCGTGTTCTCCTCCATCAGCTATAGCCATGTTTAATGTTGAAAAAAGAACAAAAAAGAGTAAATACACCTGATAACCATCTGGCTTTCAGGGCTTCTGCTTGTATAACAAAGAAGAGAAGCCTTTCTTCATGTGTTTCTGCTGAGAGTACAAACATCTTCATAGTTTTCTCTTTATTTTAAAACTTATTCAGAAGAAAGTAATTACCAGTCCCCTGATCAGAAAACTAAATAAACTTTCTCTCCTCTTACTTCATAAAGTCTATTGCTCTAAAAACAGAAATACATTTCCACATTAACTCAGTATATCCAAAACAACCTTAATAGCACCAGCCATGTTCTTAGCTGGTACTTCAATGAAAACCACTCTGGGTTAGAGGATCCATGTACTCTTACTTACTCTTGAATCGTCTGTTCAAAAGCAGATTATTGCTGATTTACTCAATATCTTTTGGCCTTTTTAACTCTCCAACTGAAGCAGGAATCTTAGAAAAAAATCGACCTGTGAATTATTTAGTTTCTGTCTGCAAATGTGTTTGCAGATGTTGACAAAAGCTGAAATATTTTATGCGTTATAGGAAATACTCTTCTTAACTTCAAATAATGTTTGAGTTCTCAAATTTTATTTAAATGAAGAAATGACCTGAGAAAAATCTTTTAAAATATGTAGTTCAAAAGAGTAAAATTTAGGTACTCATTTTGTAATAAACTAAAATTAAAGAATATAAAAATTTTAATTATTGATGGAAACGTTTAAATCAGGGGTCCTCAAACTACGGCCCGCGGGCCACATGCATTGGTGTGAATTGTATTTGTTCCTATTTTGTTTTTAACTTCAAAATAAGATACATGCAGTGTGCATAGGAATTTGTTCATAGTTTTTATTTTTAAACTATAGTCCAGCCCTCCAACGGTCGGAGGGACAGTGAATTGGCCCCCTGTTTAAAAAGTTTAAGGACGCCTGGTTTAAATACTCTGATCAGTGTAATAAAAGGTGCAGGTATTTAATTTATATTGCTGACCATCTGTGTCTAGTTACAATAAATTTGGAGTGGTTACAGGGTGTAGTTTCACTTTTAGGTTATCTAAAATCAGACGCTTTGAAAAATTTTAAGCATATTTAACTTGATAACAGATACCACAGTCATAAAAATAGCATGTAGTATTATTTATACTGTCAAAAATAAATGTTCTTTAAAGATGAAATCAGTATTGAGTAAAATTGAGATACATTTGGCAGATATTTAGGGATATGACAGAAAGGCCCAAGAAATATTTCATGGTTGTGTGTATCAGTATATAAACTTTCAAATTCTCAACTTTTATTTTCTATGTGCCAGACATGGGTAGAGTTTGAGCATGTGGACTCTGAAAAACCTTTAAGTTGCTATGGTACCTGAGGTTTTGCTTTTTGTTGTTTTCTTCAGTCTGTTAAGCCACATCTAAAATATTTCCGTACTTAAATAAATTACATTGAAGAAGGAAAGCATTCACTCATAGAACATAGGTTTAGTGAATGCAAAAAAAAAAAAAAAAAAAAAAAAAAATTGTGCTGAGCTCTGTTCCAAGACCTGGATATGAAGTAATGGACAAAACCTTTCTCCTACTAGCATGCATTCTGATATGAAACCTGCATTCTCTTGTGAGTAGAAGAGCCAAGTAACAAATCTGATTTTTAGGAACTTATGCCCAGTTATGCGTATCTCTTGTCTTTGCTCTTTTCTTTTCTCTACTTAGATCTATCTCTTTTTCACTCATTTCTCTGTCTAGTGGAACTTAACCATTCTTAAAATCCCAGTTCAAATTTCACTTCTTTGAAAGTTTTTCTTACACCACTTTCATCACTTTACCCCCGTCTAAAATGAATTACTTCTTCTAAGTTATTTTAATAGCAATTGCACTTAACATACATTCACCATATTGATTTATCATTTATCAAATGTTTACATGTGGATTTTTTTTTTGTACTTAATTTTTTTTTAATGTCAAACAATGTTCCATTTTATAGATATACTACATTTTACTTATCCATCAACCAATGAATAATTTGGTTTTTTTGCTACATTTTTGGCTATTAAAAATAGTGCAACTGTAAACAGTAAGGCATGGTTTTTGTGTGAATATACATTTTCATTTCTCATTAGCTATCCTATTTTTTTTTTAATGATAGGGTCTAATTTGTCACCCAGACTAGAGAGCAGAGACATCATCACAGCTCACTGCAACTCTGAACTCCTGAGCTCGAGCAATCCTCCTGCATTAGCCCCTGAGCAGCTAGGACCACAGGCATGTGCCACCATAGCCAGCTAATTTTTCTATTTTCTGTGGAGATAGGGTCTCACTCTTGCTCAGGCTGACCTCAAGCAGTCCTTCCACCTTGGCCTCCCAAGCACTAGCATTACAGGACTGAGCCCCCTCAGCTAACCTGGTCATGGTTCTTGTATTTGCTATATATTTCCTCCCTTTATTATCTCTCTTTCTCTTCTCATTCCCTCTCTTAGTTGTAGTTACCTGGGGACTATCTTCGGTAGAAGGGCTACATCTTTATTTACTTATTTTTAAACTTGTGCTATTTCAGCCAGTTAAAAAGATGCAGTAGATGCCATCTTAAGCCATACAAAGGTTTCACCTGTATGGTACTTGTTTCAGGGTTGACTTTTAATCAGATTTTGTCATCAAAACATTTCTCAGTGCTACTTTTTATTGTTTGGTGCTCAGAAATGGTTGCCTTTTGCAACAATCCAAATTCCCCCATTTGTGGACATTCTCTATTCTCTTACCTCTTTTTAAATTGGTCGATTCCAATTCTTTTCTAAGTTCATCTATCTCTTCTATTACCTCTCCAAACACAGTCATCAGCAGCCAACAATGGCTATTACCATTCTGTTTTTCAACCTCTTCTTCTAAGGCTACCAATTATAGGAGAACCTCCGTAATTGACCACCTCCCTATGTAGACCACCACCTGCTGCTGTGCATGTCATAGGCCAGACATGCACCACATGTACTCAATGGAAGTTCCTTATGTCAACCACCTCTGCATGTTGATCAGTTTGTTACAGCCCCTTGGGTGGTCAACTTACAGAGAGATTCTACCATATTAGGAAGATGATATGTCCTCCAACTATTCCCAATATTTTGTCATGCATAATATGGATATATATATCCTTGCAGCTTCCAATAACAGTTTTCTGCCCCAAGAGACCAGTCCCTAAGCTAGTACCTCATGTTATGAAAATTTAAATAAAACAGAAATTTCTATGACATCCAGATAGACTTGGTTTTGCTCTGATAAAACAAAACAAAAACAAATGAACCAAAAATCCACATGTACTGTTTTTTGGTACATGTGGATTTTTAACATAAGGCATACCTTGTTTACTTTCATAGCTCTTAATCCTAATACAATGTTGGATAGTTGTAGTCAGTAAAAAAGGTATGAATAAATTAATCAAAACAAAAATTTGAGGGATGTATTCGTAGATTGCATGTCAAAAGAAAAAGTTATTCTAATGAGAAACTAATATCTTGTTAGTTTTCTATTCCTGTTGTAACAAATTTTAATAAACAGTGGCTTAAAAATGAAAATTTATTATTTTCACCTCTGTAAATTAGAAATTTGACTTAAGTATCATGGAGCTACTATCAAGACATCTATCTACAGGGCCACATCCCTTTCTGACAACTCTGGAAGAGAATTTGTTCCCTTGCCTTTTATAGCTTCTAGAAGCTTCCAAAAGTCATTGGCTTATGGTTCCATTCTTCACTCTTCAAAGCCAGCCATGTCTCATCTGACTTTCTTCCTCTGAGCACAGTCAGGAAAGATTTTGCTTTTAAGAACTTATGAGATTACATTGTGAATGATGAGATAATGCAAGATGACCTCAAAGTCTTTAACCTTACTTATATCCGGAAAGGCTCTTTTTCTATGTAAGAAATACATTTATAGGGTTCTGTTGAATAAGACATGGAAATATTGGTGGTGGAATCTCCATTATTCTGCCTTTCACAATAATTCCTATGTTTGGTGCATACTTTTACTAGAAATATGTAAACATAAAAATGGCAAGTAGTATATCATGCTATATCAATAAAGTTAATATATTACCAGGATGCATGTGATAAAGATATTTACTTCAGATTTGAACAATTGAACAAAAAAAAGTCAATGGAAGATTATATGAATAAGTAAGCAAACAAAAATTATGGCATATTAAATATAAGAATAAAAGGCAGAATAATTTTTCCTTGAAAATTAGTTTCAGAATTATGATTTAACTGTAATTGAGAAGCAGTGAATATTAGGCCGGATTCATAAGTCTGTTTTCAACATTCCAACTTCAGTTGCCAGATACCTTATAAGTTTTGAATGTACAGAAAAAATAAAATAGGTCTTTTGGAAGTTCCCCAAAGAGGTTAAATGTGGTTAGGGCATCTGTTCTGATATCAAGGCTCCAATTTCATTGGCTCCGTTTCGTCTCATCACTCCTACTTTCATTCCCGTGAGCCAGCCACAGCAATACCCCACAATCTTGATAAACACATCTGTCAAATACTACTACTTGTCAATGACATCAATTTAATTTTATTGGAGATAGGGTCAGAAACAAATATCCAATAGACTACTATCCTCTAAACAAATCTAAAAATACCCACATTTGTTGTTGTCACCACCATTTACTTGAAAAGAAGGAAGAAAAAAAGAAAATTTACTCTTATAAATGTCAGTGAGGAACAAATGAATGGAGAAAAGGAGAACGATGAACACTCAATGAATGCTTCATTTTTAAAAAATTAAACAACTTGAATTTCTTGTCATATTTAAGCTGAAAAACATTCTGATGATTCTGGTTTTGAGAATATTTATTTGGCTTTTTAACATCTTGTGAAATTGCCATTTATGTGATACAATTATCTCCATAAATCAGATAATCAGTCTATTTATGTCAAACAGTTACAAATTTGTGTTTCTGTATATGAGCAAAGTTGTCTTATTTCCTTTTTGTTAGTTATTTTAAAATATAATCAGAAAATGTTGAAGTAATATTATGTTTCAGAAATTATCTCACTTAAGTACACCATTTAAACACGAATAAACTGAGATATTTGATAATTTTTCTAAGGTAACTTATCTACTTGGTGGCAAAATAGAAAGCTAAATTCAGTTTAAATGTTAATACTTTTCTTATTCACTAAGTTCACCTTCAAAAGTTGTTCACTGTTCCCCCCACATCAATACTTGTGGTTGTCTATAATTTGCTGCTACTCTCCCTCTTGATTAATGGGAACAGATAACATATATCATGATGATATTTGAATTTTTAAGAAAATCACTCCAACTTGGGGTGGGAGTGAGGACTAGAGGTGGAAAGGAGCTCAAAGATGGTGAACTATTATGAATACATTGTAATCGTAAACATAAATATGATGGATGGTAACTTTTTTAACTAGAAGAGGGTCAGTGGAGAAGTTGGTTTCAAATTCATTAAAATTTATAAGATGTTATGATGGTATATGTATGGAAGAAAAGGGCTAAGAAGGTAACAAAGATGATTCCAGGATGTGTGGGTTGCATAATTAGATATGTAATGGCGCGATACACTGAAATAAAAAAATATTAGCGGATGGTAATCTGTGAGTAATTTATAGTAGAGTAGCAAACAATTCCCCAACTTTTATAAGAAGAAAATTTAATTTTTCCTTCATGGTCAAAAATACTAGACTCTAGAGTAAGGCTGTCTTATTATGAATCCCAGCAACTACATTTGCTAAATGACCATGCAGAGGAAAATGACTTGGTCCTAGTTTTCTCATCTGAAAAATGAGGATTGTCAAATGAATGTTATAGTTGTAGGTTTCCCTGCCATGTTACAAGAATTAGATGATATATATACAACTTCAAACAGAACCTGAAACACATAAAATCTCGATTAATGTTAGGTAATATTATTACTATTATTACCCCATTCCAGTGAAGAAGAAACTGAAGCATAAGAACTTTAAATAAATTATATGAGATCACACAGATTGTTAATAAGAAGAAGCCGATTTGAAGCCAGTCTTACTGACGTCAGATCCAATGTTTTTAATTGTTATATTACGAATTCTTTACTTTTCTCTCACCTAAACAAGACAGGTATACTATAGTGCCCTGAAATGCCAGCATTCTTTAATCAGTATATGGTTAGAGCTGATCTTGGATGTCATATCTACACCATTAACTCTGAAATAACCCAAGAGTGTAATGACATTTAGTATCTAACAGAGCTACATTGGTTATAGGTGTGGAAAGAATAGATATTTCAAAGAGTAGCCTGAGCAATTACATTTTATAGAAAAAAATGAAATAAATTTGGACCACTTCCTGCCAGATACAAAAATATGTTTAAATTTCAAATTCTGCAATGCAAATACAAACTCAGGTGAGAGAAGACTTCCAAATGTGGAACAAACTAAATAATGAAGGAATAGTTTTATAAGTTTAACTAAAATAAAAATTATTCATTGAAGGACTGAAATAAGAGAACGAATAGGCAAAACAGAGCATGAAAGAAAATTTCTGACATAATTAATTGAAATCACGATGTCTTGTCTTTTAAACATATTAAGAGGAGGATTTATGTCAGTATGGCATTAGACTCGAAGCCCCTAGCTCTCACTGCTCACCTCACACAAAGGTAGTCATAACAATACACGAACAAGTACATTTCAGTGAAATAGCTAAAAGAGAACATCAGAGTATGTCCAAGGAACAACAAAAATCCTGACAAGCATAAAAACTCAGGATGGCCACATAGAGAATGGAGGGGAACACCTTGCCTCTGCCACCATGTCCCCCAGTCATTCTCAGCTTGGAACCAAGACATATTTCACTCTGCAGAGAATAGGTAAGCCCCTATTACCACTTTGGACAACTGCAACCCTCACCACTGGGGACCTCTGCTAAGTCCCCGTAGGAGCTTCTCTCGGCTGAGAGATCTCCCTAAAGGTCGCACAGCTACACTCTCTGCAGAGAAGGGGCTAACATTGTACACCCCTCTTGGCTAGCATGGTTTGCTCCCCTCTTGGCTGGCATGGTTTGCTCTGGGGGTGAAGAGCCTTCTATCCCTGAGGCTTTGTTGCTCTGGAACCACCCCAAACTGGTAGCCCCCCATCCCCAAGCACAGCTGCTACATGGACGACTCCCTACTCTACAAGGCTAAGTGGTTGTGGAATCGCTTATTCTGCTCCTTCCAGTTGTCCGTGTCTTGCCTCTTGGGGTTTGAACGAAAGTGATGTCCTGCCTGCAGAGTACTAGGGGGCTTGGCCCCCCAGAGCAGCCATGCCCTCAAGGCCTGAGCTGAAGCAGTGCATTGGCTCAGCTGAGCACATGTATCCCAGGGCTAAGCAGATATGATACCTCAAGTCTCAGAGACAGGGAATTAACTGAGCTCAGAAATCCTGCCCTATAGTACCCTGCTTTCCTGAAATTGGACCAGCACTCTAGAATCTGAGCTGCTGAGACATCTCTTCCACTGGGGAATTGTGTCACCCATATGTTGTTCCCTTCTCACCCAGGGTCTAAGCAACAGCTGTGCTTTACTATTCTGGAGTCCGTTCTGCCACCACACCTGGGCTTACAGAGTGTCTGAGACACTGCCATGTTCCACCAACCTAAGGTCCAGAGTCACCTCTACATGATACCTTATATCCCAGGGCCTGAGTTACCACAGAGCCTATTGGCTGTCATGCCTGAATTGCACCTCCATCCTGCTACCTGGAACAAAAGCTTTAGAGCACATCTTACCTGGACCAAGCCAGTGCTATTCACCATCCCATAGGGCCAGAATCATAGTTACAACCCGGCTGTCTGGGCCTGAGCTGCAGGGGGGTTCTTAGAGTGACACCTTGTGCATCCAATCCCACCTCAAATAGTGAACCTTAACCCCAAGATTCAGGCCAACAATAGATTTTTCAAGACCCTGAGGCCAGAACCCCATCCCCACAAATACTCTGAGCACCTGTGCCCTGGAACCCAGCACCGCTGCAGCTGCTCAGGGGCTGTGTTTGCCCTGATACCAAGAGGGGTCTCTTCAACTAAGACTTCACATCTGGGGGAAATGAAAACAAGAAGATCTAAAAAGCCCTTGCTCTCAGGGACACAAACAATCAATGCTACCACCACCTCGTCTACAAAATCCTGTAGCCTAGGCCATAATCATCAATGACATTTGTTATAGCTGAAAAAGCTACACAGAGGCTATACCACTACATCTACTTGGAACCGGAGCCACCACAGCCTCCTTCCCCACTGGCACAGTAAGACTCGTCTTCAGGTGAAAATCTCTCACTATAAAAGCTTCTCTGAAGGGTACGGAAGAGGTGATTGTTTTACCAGATGCACAGATGGACATCAATACAGGAACATAAGAAACATAAAAAATCCAGAAAGCATGATCCCACCAAAGGGATATAATTTTCCAGTAACTGACCCATAAAAAAAAAGCCCGAAATTGTGAATCGCCTGGAAGGGAAATAAAATAATAATCTTAAGTGAGATACACGAGACCGCAGATAGACAATTCAACAATATCAGAAAAACAGTTTATAATCTGAAGGAGAAATTCAACAAATAGATGTCATTAACGAAAAGAAACAAGCAAATCATAGCACTGAGAAACAGAATGATTGAAAATATGGTACAGACCTTCAACAGTAGATGAAGACATGCAGAAGAAAGAATCTCTGAACTTAAAGACAGATTTTCTTAAATTATCCACCCAGAAGAAAACAAGAGAAAATATAATGAAAAGAGTTGAAGACAACCTACAGGGCTCATGGGACACTAGAAAGTGAAAAACTTTCACGTTGTAGAAGTTTTGGAAGAAGTTATAGAAGACAAGAGACAAAGACAGAAGCAGAAAGCTTATTTATTAATAATAAAATAGTTATTGAAAACTCTCCAAGTCTGGGAAGAGATATGGTTATCTAGATCGATAAAACTCAAATGTCCCCAAGCATGTTCACACAAGAGATCCTTTCCCAGGCACATTATAATTAAACCATCTGAAATCAAAGAAAAGGAATTTCAAAAACAACAAGAGAAAAGTGTAAAGTCAATATAAGAGAATCCCCAAGAGAGTATCAGTAAAAAAAACCTTGCAGGCCAAGAACAGGTTTAGATATTCAAAGTGCTGAAAGAAAAAAAAGAAGAATTTATACCCAATAAAACTATCCTTCAGCACTGAGGAGAAATGAATCCTTTCCTGGATAAGCAAAATTAAAGGGAATTCATCACAGCTAGACCTGCCATCCAGGTAATATTTAAGAAGTTTTTCAAGAGGAAAGAAAAAAGGACACTGGTTACTAACATGAACACAAGTAAAAGTATAAAAGTTATTGGTAAAGGTAAATATATACTCAAACCCAGAATATTCCAATATTATTATGGAACTCTATAAATCACATATATACACACACACATATATGTGTCTAGTTTGAAAGCTGAAAGTAAAACAATAAAAAAAAGATATTTACAATAACTTAAGCAATATATAATATAAAATACAATTTGTAGATAAGAAAGTAAGTCTAGCATTTTGGTATGCAACTGGTTATTATCAGTGTAAAATAATCTATTATAATGATAACATAGTTTATATAAACCTCATGGTAACCACAAAGCAAATAACCTTAGCAAACAAATGAATGACCAACATAAAGGAATCAAAATGTATTACTACTGAAAATTACTAATCAGAAAGATAAATAACAAGAGAGGGATAATGGAACAAAGAATCTATAAGATAGGTTGCTGTGAGCTGTGATGCACGGCACTTTACCATGGGCGATAAAGTGAAACTTTGTCACTACAAAAAAAAAAAAATCTATAAGATAACCAGAAAATAATTAGCAAAGTGGCAGAAATAAGTTGTTACCTATCAGAATAACTTGGTAAATATTTAAAATTCTCCAATCAAAAGATACAGTGTGGCTGAGTGGATTAAAAAAACAAGACCCAACTATTGTGCTACCTACAAGAGACTCACTTTATCCTGACTTTTGGTGGAATTCAGTTGTATGGTTCTTGGATGTGAACTTGGTAGACAACAGTCATGTCTCAATGTCATGTAAAATACACGTACGTACTTATGCTCTCACTATTTGTACACATGCACGGCTTAGTTTTATGGCAGTGTGTGGCTTCCAGTGTGTTATCTTCCAAGCACAGACAGTTGAATTCACACCATTAGACCATCACACGCACTCATGTTGACGTGGTGAGGCAGCAATTATCAATTTTTCAACCTAATATCGCAAAGTTAGGATTTGATGTTATATAGAAGTCAAGTAAGCGCTTTTGTTTGATTATTAAAGGTACTTCCACACCTTAGCACCTCACACAACACCCACTGCACTTTACAAGCTTTGCCTTACGTCAGCAGTGGAGATGTGGCAGGGCCCAAACCTTGCTTTCTATTTTCTCATCAAATAATTTTCATAACTACTGTCCCTTAGCTATTATTATTATTATTATTATTATTTTTTGAGACAGAGCCTCAAGCTGTCACCCTGGGTAGAGTGCCATAGCATCACAGCTCACAGCAACCTCCAATTCCTGGGCTCAAGCGAGTCTCTGGCCTCCGCCTCCCAAGTAGCTGGGACTACAGGCGCCCGCCACAACGCCCGGCCATTTGTTTTTGGTTACAGCCGTCATGGTTGTTTGGCGGGCCCGGGCTGGATTTGAACCCGCCAGCTCAGGTGTATGTGGCTGGCACCTTAGCCCGTTGATCCACAGGTGCCGAGCCAGCTATTATTATTTTTAAATCTCCATAGCTTCTACAGTGTCTCGAAATAAAACAGAATCCCCCAAGAAGAAATATTATGACTGAAGGAAGATTGTTTAATTAAAAGTGAACAAGTGACAACTCTTTGTCACAGCAAAGAGTAAGGCACGCTGCTAAATGTGTAGGGAATTTGTGCAAGTTTCCAAACACTATAATTTAAAAATTATAAGCAAAACATGCTGCCAAATAAAATGCATGTGAAGCATTGTGTTGTAAGGACAAAGGAACTGACCTGAAAAAAAGTCTGTCTTCTCAACAAAAATTTCTCTAAAA
>CAUYRH010024438.1:0-42244 GCA_963574655.1 Perodicticus potto | reverse complement strand
TATGATGACACCACGGCACTCTACCCAGAATTCTTTATTTTTCTTTAAAAAATAAAGACGGAGGGTAGGGAATAGATTTGGGATTGGTCCCAGGCTTTCTGGTCCCAGAGTCTTGACCTCTTACTCCTTTATCTCATTGGGCTGGGCCTGGGGGACCACAGGAGGGGCAGTGCTGGGCCAGGATGATGGAAGACAGAATCTCCCAAGAGCATCCTAGGCACAGAGGACTCAGGCATCAGATTGAGTGCTTGAGGCCTAGTTAATGACATGCACTGGGGGGAAAGGAATAGACAAGGAGATGCGTTTGCGGGATGCTGTGTCATAATATTAAGAGGGTGATAGAGAACCCCAACAACCTATTGCATGCTCCCAATTGAAAGAAACTAATAAAGAAGCTAGAGAGTGGACTGCACAGTGGCTCTGTAATCCAGCACTCTGGGAGGCTGAGGTGGGAGGATCGCATGCACTAAGGAGTTCCAAACCAGCTTAAGAAAGAGCGAGACCCTGTCTCCACTAAAAATAGAAAATCTAGCTGGGCATTATGGCGGTGCCTGTAGTCAGTCCCAGCTACTTGGATCCCAGCAACAAGGAGAGTTTGAGGTTGCTGTGAGCTATGATGATGCCCCAGCACTCTAGCCCAGGCCACAGGGCCTTTATTTTCTTTTCTTCAAAAAAAGAAAAAAGAGAAAAATGAAGCTGGAGAATTAGATATCTGCATTTAGGTACTGAAAAAAGACTGGAAGGAAATACTCCAAGCTGTTCTTAGTAGTAAACTCCAGCTGTTGTGGATTATGGGCAATTGTTATTCTTGTGTTTTTTTTTTTTTTCTCAATGAATAAAAATTACTCTTGGCTTAGCGCCTATAGCACAGTGGTTATGGTGCCAGCCACATATACCAAGGGTGGCAGGTTTGAACCTGGCCCAGGCCAGCTAAACAACAATGACAATTGCAACAAAAAACAGCCGGGCGTTGTGGTGGGCGCCTATGGTCCCAGCTGCTTAGGAGGCTGACCGGTAAGAGAATTGATTAAGCCCAAGAGTTAGAGGTTGCTGTGAGCTGTGATGCCACAGCACTCTACCAAGGATGACATAGTGGGACTCTCTCTCAAAAATAAAAAATTATTGGGCGGCGCCTGTGGCTCAAGGAGTAGGGCGCCGGCCCCATATACCAGCAGTGGTGGGTTCAAACCCAGCCCCGGCCAAAAACTGCAAAAAAAAAAAAAAAAAAAAATTACTCTTATAATAAGGAGGCATAAAAAACAAAACAAAAAATGAAGAAATTAAGAAAAAACATATAGCTGAGAGGTACCCAGGATAAGGAACAGTAATATTCTTGGCATAAGTACAGTTGTAAAATTATAATTTATGCCATGCCAGTGGTGTCCAATAGAAACCTAATGTGAACCACATGTGTAATTTAACATTTCCTAGAAGCCATTGTAAACAAAAGAGGCAAAATCAATTTTAATAACGTATTTACTTAACCCAGTATGTCCAAAACATTATCATTTCAACATGTAATCAAGATTAAATCTTAAGAGTTTGATATACATTCTTTTCCTGCTGAGGCCTTGAAATCCAGTGTGTGTTTGCCACCTCTTAGTCCTGCACTGGGCAGCTTCAGTGGCCAGGCTGCCAGATTTTTTTTTTTTTTTTGAGACAGAGCCTCAAGCTGTCACCCTGGGTAGAGTGCCGTGGCATCACAGCTCACAGCAACCTCCAACTCCTGGGCTCAAGCGAGTCTCCTGCCTCCGCCTCCCAAGTAGCTGGGACTACAGGCGCCCTCCACCTGACACCCGACTATTTTTTGGTTGTAGTTGTCATTGTTTGGCAGGCCCGGGTTGGGTTCCAACCCACCAGCTCTGGTGTATGTGGCTGGTGTCTTAGTCCCTTGAGCTATAGGCGCTGAGTCGAGGCCTTCAGATTTTAAGGACTGGTGTTTATAAACACAGTCTGCCACTATCCCTACGAGCAAAGACTGTCATTGCCCTGTTTTAGAAAGGAGGGAATGAGCTGGGTGCAGTGGCTCACACCTGTAACCCTAACACTGGGAGGCTGAGGTGGAAGGATTTTTGAACTCAGGAGTTTGAGACCAGCCTGGGCAAGAGCAAGACCCCTTTTCTACTAAAAATAGAAAAATTACCCATGGTGGTAGGTGTTTGTGGTCCCAGCTACTTAGGAGGTGGGGGCAAGAAGATTGCTTGAGTTTGAGGTTGCCATGAGCTAGGATACCAGAGCACTCTACCCTGGGGTTGACAGAGTGAGATTCTGTCTTAAAACAAAACAAAACAAAAAAAAAAAAAGAAAGTTGGGAAAAGAGGCCCAAAGAAGTAGCAAGTTCTGTGGCAGAGCCTATGCCCCTCAGCACCTCATGGCTGCCTTGCTCCAGCCAAACTGTGGCTGTTGCCATTTGACAGCTGTGGAAACTGAGGCCACACGTGGCACAAAGCACAGAGCCTTGTACAAATCCTGCCTTCCCTTTCTGGCTGTCACTTGGGCTTTCAAGGCCTTGGGCTCATTCCTGCCATGATGGAAGGCTTATAGAAACCACTTTGGGCAGATGGGAAGAGAAGAAGAGGTCCCAGTGCCAGTGCCCAGGCAGTGCCTTGTCACTATTATTGTTACCGTTGGTATTGAGTAACCCAGGTGGTGACTTTGGGATTAGAGCCCTGAGGCTTCTAACCCAAAGCCATGGGTAGTGTATCACCATGGAAGACATGGTTCTAGGGACAAGGAATCCTCTTACTGTATCCTTCCTGCTGCAAATCAGGGCAGACAGGGCCTCACCGAGCCCCAGAAAGACCTGTTCATTACCCCCAGCTCCTTTGTGCTACCCCTTCTCACAACCCTCCCCGGATGCACCATCACTCCCTGCACAAGATTCTTTGATTCCACGCTGTACAGCACCCCAAGGTGACAGCAACAGTGAGAGTCCCCGAGACACTGCCCTGCCCGTGAGCAGCTCACACGCTTTGCATAACTTTCCTCCTTCCTCTCCCGCTCATCCTCTGTCTCATCTCCTGTTCTTGCTGGTCCCTGAACACAGCAAACATGCTCCTGCCTCAGGCCTATACATCTGCTGTTCCCTCTGCCAGGAACATCTTTCCTACCCTTTTTTTTTTTTTTTTTGTAGAGACAGAGTCTTACTTTATTGCTCTCAGTAGAGTGCTGTGGCATCACAGCTCACAGCAACCTCCAACTCCTGGGCTTAGGCGATTCTCTTGCCTCAGCCTCCCGAGAAGCTGGGACTACAGGCGCTCGGCACAATGCCCGGCTACTTTCCTACTCTTTTTCCTGGTTATCTCCCATCTGCCTTTCAACACCCCGGTCCATTGTCACCTGCTCTGGGGGATGTCCTTGTCCCATCTATCCACCCTAGTCTGATTAGGGACCCCCACTCTGGGCTCCTGAAGACCAGAGTCTAGGTCCCTCCAGGGAGGAGAGGGACTGAGTCTCTTGTGAGAGCCCAGTAGCCAGGTTCAGGTTTGCTTGCTGTGTTCCATGACAGAGTGAATTTGAAAGCAGACCCTCTCAGAACCTGCTGTTGTGGGGCTCTTTCTGAGCAGAACTGAGGTCCATTCCTTGCTTGAAAATCAGACTTCCTGACGACACATCAAACAACCCTGGGAACCTTGCCTGATGGACTCTGCAGACTCAAAGTGATTAGGGATAGATGAGGAGATACACAGGGCTCTTAACACTTTGGAGCCCTCAGGTCACTGTGAACAGTTTATATGCAAAATGGGATGGAATCTGGACAAACAGGGGACACACGGAGCACAGGGTATGATTGTGGCTGGGAAATGCCCCCTTCCCCCAATTTAATAGACATTAATTGAGATCTCTTGTGGGCCAGGCCTGTGCGGGGTACACGTTAGATAGAATAACAGATAAAACAACTTTTATATACCTTTCTTTTTCACTGATAAAAGTAATATGTACTCATTTCAGAAAACAGTATACTTATAAGAAGAAAAGAAACATCAGCCAAAATACATTTCTCCAGAGTTAACTTACATTTACAATTTGATATACATCCTTCCAATCTTTTTTCTATGCATATTATGCAGGGATATATTTATCATCATCTTTTGAATTTTTTTACAAAATTTTGAGGATATAATATACTTTGCCAGGTCTTGTATTTCCCCATAACAACATTATCCTGTGAGCTTTTTCTCGTATCAGGAAATATGCTTCATATGCATGGCTCTAGAGAATTCTGGCCTAGAGCTGGACATTGACAAAGTAATCTCCACTTTTATCTCCTTCCTTCCTTCCTTCCCTTTCTTTCTTTTTTGAGACGGAGTCTCACTCTGTCACCCTGGTTACAGTGCTGTGGTGTCATAGTTCATAGCAACCTCAAACTCCTGGGTTCAAGTGATCTTCCTGCCTCAGCTCCCAAGTAGCTAGGACTACAGATGCCTGCCACCATGCCCAACTAGTTTTTCTATTTTTAGTAGAGACAGGGTCTCAATGTTGCTCAGGCTGGTCTTGAACACCTGAGCTCAGGCAATCCACCCGCCTTGGCCTCCCAGAGAGCTGGGATTACAGGTGTGAGCCAGCGCCCAAGGTTCTACTTTTCTTAATATGCTTCTGCCTTCTCTAGTTTCTTACCGTGAACACGGCTAACTTTTAGAACTGAATGAGATCTCAGTAAATGCTGTTTTACATCAAGTAGGGGGTGAGATGCTTCTGCAGGGAGCAAGTGGGTAGCACATGGGCATAGGGAGTATGGATGGGCAGAAGGCCAGTGGGCTGTAAGGTTTAGAGATGGCCCTGAGCTGGCCTGGGGTCTCTGAACCCTCCTAGAGAAGTGATTGTGCTTTCTGAGGCAAGGGACAGTGGGCACCTCCTTCCCAGGATGAGAGAAGTGGGGGCCTGAGAAAACCTCTGGTCTGATTGGACTCCTGGAGCCTCAGTCTCCACTTAGAAGAGTCTCTGGGAAAGAACCCGCCTGGTGAGCCTCATGCCTGTCCTGTGGTGGGCTTGGCCAGGGGGATGCTGAACAACAGCAACAACAATCTCAGGTCAAAGGTGTCTGAAACCCGCCCAATTTGTGGGTTCTGTGAAGCCCAGGGAAGACAGCGGTTCTGCTGTGCACGACTCTGGGTTCCCACACATGACACACCACAGAACCTTGTCACAGAATGCCTTTTACTATGGCCCCGGGAGATGCTGTGATGGAAGGGGACAGGTGCCCAGTGGCTGCTTACATTAGTCATAATAATAGCAATACTGATAATAATAATAGAAGGCAGCTCCAGACATCACTAATCACGAGGGTAAGAAGGAGGTGGACTTTTTTTTTTTTCTTGAGACAGAGTCTCACCATGTTACCCTCGGTAGAGTGCTGTGACAACACAGCTCACAGCAACCTCAAACTCTTTGGACCTAAGCGACTCTCCTGTCTCAGCCTCCCAAGTAGGTGGGGCTACAGGCACCCGCTCCCTGGCTATTTCTTGGTTGTAGTCGTAACTGTTGTTTTGCAGGCCCGGGCTGGATTCAAACTCACCAGCTCCGGTGTATGTGGCCAGTGAGCTACAGATGCTGAGCCAAGGAGGTGGAATTTTGAAAGGTTAGACTAGAAAGTCTGAACCAAGAAATTGAGAATGAAGGGATTGCTGGTCCAGGTGCCACCAAGAGCTCCCTGAAGTCACTTCCTTGCCTGGTCTTGGTCACAGTCAGATTGCGTGGGACTGCTTCAGTTCCCAGCAAATGCCGTGCGCCCTCCCCTGCTCCTCCCTCTTTCTGGGGCCCCCGTTCTCAGTTAGGCACACCCAGCCCACTTTCTCTGTCACAGTGGGCCCCAGCCTCACCCATGGAACAGCCGGCAGGGCCTGAAATCTCTGGCCTCACAGCCAAGCCACTGCCTGAGTTTTCTGTGTCCCCACTACCCAATTTAGGTCTTATCCTCGCTCCTTGGCCGCTCGGGAGGCTGAGGCAAGAGGATTGCATGAACCAGCAGTTTGAGGTTGCTGTGAGCTGCAACGCTACAGCACTTTATCCAAGGTGATAGAGTGAGACTCTGTCTTTCAAAAAAAAAAAAAAAGACTCTAGGAGGTTGTCTTGGAATGCCAGACAGACTGGAGGGAGAGACTAAAGACCAGATAGGTAGCTGGGGCCTGCTCTGCCTCTTCCTACCCGTAGCTAAGACTACAGGCGCCCGACACAACACCTGGCTAATTTTTCTATTTTTAGTAGAGACAGAGTCTTGCTCTTGCTCAGTTTGGTCTCCAGCTCCTGAGCTCAAGCAATCCACCGGTCTTGGTCTCCCAGAGTGTCAGGGTTACAGGTGTGAGCCACTACACTGGCCTCCTTGAAGAGTTGACTTGAAGGCTCGAGGTCATCAGTGAGATTCCCTCAGGGTGAAGCTTGGTGCCTGTGGGTGTGCACTGAGCACAGGGGGTGATGCCAGGCTGTGGCATTTGTCATGCCAGGCTCTGGCATTTGTCTTCCCAGCCTGATCCCTACAAGCTCGGCAAGGCAGGTGCTGTCAGGCTTACTTTTCAGAGAAGGGAAGAGCCACAGTGCGGCTACGGGTAGGAAGAGGCAGAGCAGGGTTTGGAGCCCCCACACCCGCCCTCTTCCCTACAGCTCCCAGGGTCTCATTTACTCCCCGTGCCCCGGGACCAATATTTCAAAGACAAGGGGCCCAAGGCACAGGGAGGTCAAGTGACTCCACAGGCCTAGGAAGTATGCAGAAGTGGGCAGGTGTTGGGGTGTCCCAGCCAGAGCAGCTGTTTTCCAAGTCTTCTTGGTGTCCTGCACAGAGGACCATGATAACCACAGCACATCCATGGGGTGGAGCCTGAGGCTGCTTCACAGGAGTGTGAAGGAGATGAAGAGGCACTCCCAAAGGTGACAGGGTCCCCCCTCTAATCACTTTAATAACACACTTGAGAACTAAGCAGAGTGGGGGTGTTGCTGCTAAGGGAAGCCTGGTTTTATTGAAGGATGTGCCATAGGTTGCTTTAAATAGTGACTTTCTATTCTGAACAGAATTCCAAGCTCTTCTCTCTCCTCTTCTCTGGAGAGTGCCTGCTAAGCAGCCTAGGGGGGCAGAGTTGGGGCAGGATTTTAATCCCTCCTTTTTTGCTGACCAGCTGTGTGACCTTGGGCAACTGCCCTAACCTCTCTGAGTCCAACTTCCTCACAGGTACTATGGGGTTATTGTGAGGGATGGAGAAGACAGCAAGTGATTGGGATGAGATAGTGAATGCTTAGACCATGGCAATAACATATATTGTTAAATGGTTAATTCAGCTGATAATGATCATTAACAATTAGCCCTGTCTTCAGGCTTCCGGCTATCCTCTCCTCTGCTGTGGCCACGCTCTGCCCAGCCTCTCCCCTCTTCCTGGGATACAGTCGTCCTCCTGTTCTCTGGAAAATCCAAATTGCCCTTTTCTGGAAAGTTCTCTTTGAATCCCACTCCCTTGATCATCACACATTCTTTCTCTCTTATAAGATCCCCAGTCACAGGTTGTAATTTAGTTTAGCACATCTATCTCTTTATGATTTTCAACTGGCGTGCCGTGAGAGGTTCTTAGGCATGCCTTGAAATTTTTTTTTTTTTTTTTTGTAGAGACAGAGTCTCATTTTATCGCCCTCGGTAGAGTGCCCAGGCGTCACACAGCTCACAGCAACCTCCAACTCCTGGGCTTAGGCGATTCTCTGGCCTCAGCCTCCCAAGTAGCTGGGACTACAGGCACCCGCCACAACGCCCAGCTCACCTTGAAAATTTTTAAAGATTATTAATTAAATTATTTTCAAAAGAAGTTCAAAGCATAGTTAAGTATATTCTTTTTTTAACTCCTTTTTTTTTGGATCAACATAATTTAAGTGTGCTGCAGAAGTTTAACTACAAGTTCAAGTGTGCCATTTGATGAAAAAGGTTGAAAAACACTGCTATAGGCCATGAGTCTGACTGAGGAGAGGCTGGGGGAACTGTGCTCCAAGCTCCTGCTATGAGGCCTTGTTCACGTTCACAGCAGCCTCTAGCCAAGGTCTGCTGAGTCAGTGGCTGGAGTGGACAGGGCTCTCATTGGAGAATACCCTAGTTGTGTTGGTTGCTGTGTGCCTGCACACCTTTTGGTCTGGGTGACAATGCGAACATGTTGAAATCATCAGTGACAGAATCTGGGAACTAAAAAGCACTGGTGTTGTGGTCCCAACCTTTTTGCTTAAAGTCCACGTGTCTGATAATATTGAAGTTGTGCCACCTTTCTCGTTGCCAGCATTTGCATCATTTTTACTTTCATGATTTCTGTCTTCATGTTCTAGGTGTGTCTTTGAGATTTTTTTTTTTTTTTAGACAGTCTCACTCTGTCACTCTGGGTAGAGTGCTGTAGTGTCATAGCTCACAGCAACCTCAAACTCTTGGGCCCAAGCCATCCTCTTGTTCCAGCCTCCCAAGTAGTTGGGACTACAGGTGCCCACTACAACTTCTGGCTATTTTTAGAGACAAGGTCTCATCTTGCTCAGGTTGGTCTTGAGTTCCTGAGCTCAAGCAATCCCCCTGCCTGGGCCTCCCATAGTGCTAGGATTACAGGCGTGAGCCACTGTGTGCAGCTTACGTGTTAAATTTTAAAGGTAATCACTAAATGAAGAGAAAATAGATAAATTCTTAAACAGCAGAGATGGGGAACGGAATCAGGAGAAATTCAATCAATACAAAAGATGACAGGACAGAGGAAAGAATAGATTACAAAATCAGGACAAATAAGAAGCATAAAAAAAAAGCATAAAATAATACTGTAGGCATAATTTTAAATATAGTAGAACCTCCATAGCTGACCACCTCCTTAAGTTGACTTGACTTTCATCGATCAGACATGCACCACTTGTACATATCAGGACAGTAGCCCTTGTTCCTTATGTTAACCACCTCTGTGTTAAAACTGGGAGGCTGAGGCAAGAGGGTCACTTGAGTCTAAGAGATGGAGGTTGCTGTGAGCTATGATGCCAGGGCACTCTATCCAGAGTGTTAGAGATTCTGTCTCAAAAAAATTAAAAAAAGGCTTGGCGCTCATAGCACAGTGATACAGCATCAGCCACATACACTGAGGCTGGTGGGTTCGAACCCAGCTAAACAACAATGACAACTACAACAAAAAATAGTTGGGCATCGTGGCGGGCACTTGCAGTCCCAGCTACTTGGGAGGCTGAGGCAAGAGAATCGCTTGAGCCCAAGAGTTGGAGGTTGCTGTGAACTGTGACGCCCAGGCACTCTACTGAGAGCAACATAGTGAGACTCAAAAAAAAAAAAAAGAGCCATCCTGAGACACTTCCCCACCAGGTAAAAGGGGGGAAACCTATTTCTGAAGTGCTATTATATGCTTGGACTCTGTGCTGGATGCTCTGAGGTCATGATCTCATCTAATCCTTGTGGAAACCCCGTCACATGGAGGTTATCAGCACAAGCCCTGCCTTTCATTCCCAGATTTGACAGTTTACAGCTGAGGAAACAGAAGTCCAGAGAGGTTTAGTCTCTTCCTCAGTCTCACAGCCCCAACATTACAAAACAGGGACCCCAAAGCTGCTTCTCCCGAGTCCATACACTGAGGTCTCCACCGTGCCCACCTGCCTGCTCCAGCCCAAGAGAGGTGGGCTGCGCGGGGGCTTCAGCACACTCATGAGCAGCAGGGCCCATTCTCTGCCACGTTGCGGTGTGCCGATGTGCTCATTTGATGGATATTTTTTGAGTCGTGCTATGTGTCCAGTTGTCATGCTGGGTTCTGGGGATCCAGCTATGGACAAGACAGACACAGCCCTGTCTTCCCAGAGCCCAGTCCCACGTGGAGAAGAGAGACACAAACTGTAATAATCATGCAGATGGTCATTTAGCCAGTGAGGTACTGTAAACAGATAGTGGAGGCTGCCCCTGGCGCAGGGGGAGGTAGGCCTGGGGCCCCTGCAGGACATGGCTTGAAACACCTCAGGTCAGATACTGTCTGAAGTCATGCGCCAGGTCACTCCCTTGGTCACTGACCAGAATACGATGAGCAAGGTGGAGACTGGTTCTAAGACCCTGACAGACAGGCCTGAAGAAGTTGCCGACATTCTGTGATACCTCCAAGAACTAGGCCTGGGGCCTTCCTCTGAAAGCCACCTGGCTGCCACACCTACACTGTCCTTCCTTCCTCCAGCCCCCTGGGCTTGCTGAGCCCACCTCTGCCTGTGCCGGGTTCTATGCCAGGTATTGAGGACATACGCACGAACCAGGCAAGCAAAGGTGGTCCCCATCCACGCCTGCGCCCCAGGCCCTGCGTGTGTGTGGGGGGGGGGAAGAGGGGGGACTCTTCCCTATTCTCTTATCTGTAACTTGGCCTATTTTAGGGGACTTTCCACTTCAGTGTGGTAGATAAATATTACTAAAGCTGAAAAAAAATCCCACTATATTCTCTGTTGTGGTTTTTAAGAGACTAAACTGCCAAGAAATCCTTTATGAAAAATTTAACCGTGGTAGGAAAATGATTAAGTGAACCGTTCATCTTAACACTATTAAGATAAATTATTTTTATATGTTGCGAATGTAATGAACGGATAACAAAAGTTTAGTAAGCTTACTGGTTTTTTTTGTGTTAATTTTTTTTTTCACACTGAGATTTGTAAAAGACTGTTTTCTTTTGTGCCAATTGTTTTCATGATGATTCCTCATGTGTCTTCCTTTTCCCGAGATAAAGGACTTGTCTCTCCTTCTTCAACAGAGATGGTCAAAACATGACTGGCAGCATTGCAGGGGCTGGCATGGGCCCCTGACTCTCGCTCTGAGCTGTGGGGCCTGGACGCCTCCCTCCGTCTGGCTCTTTTCCTTCCATTCTCCCTCCTACCAGCTGCCCCCTGACCCCTCCACAAGAGGGTGGGAAGGAAGGGGTTGGGATGGTATCTGGCACCCAGCAGAGGGTGCCCCTGCATTTAGTGAAGCTGAAACCCCAGGCCCAGTCCTGATCTGGGATGACAAGTGACTGTGGCTCTGGAGGTGGTGTTGGGGTGGGGGGGCGACAAAGGCGGGGAGGCTAGGATCAAGCCAGGCAAGTAACCAGAAGGGACAAGGCCCAAGCTGGACTGGGCTGTGGGGTGCAACGAGTTGGGACCCAATTATGGTTCTGGGATCAAATCACCAGTGTGCCGAACCAGGGTTAGCCTCGAATTAGGACGCTTCAGGAGCCATGTTGGAGAAATCAAGCTCTGTAGCCAGCCTGCCCGGGCTGAGTCCCAGTTCCACCTACTAACTATGGCATTGTGTGCAAGCATTTTGCTGTCCCATGCCTCAGTTTTCTCATCTATAAAATGAGGATAAGAGGCTCGGTGCCCATAGCACAGTGGTTATGGTGCCAGCCACATACACTGAGGGTGGCGGGTTTGAATATAGACCGGGCCTGCTAAACAACAATGACAACTGCAACAACAACAGCAACAAAATAACAGGGCATTGTGGTGGGCGCCTGTAGTCCCAGCTACTTGGGAAGCTGAGGCAAGAGAATCACTTAAGCCCAAGAGTTTGAGGTTGCTGTGAGCTGGGATGTTATAGCACTCTACTGAAGGTGACATAGTGAGTCTCTGTCTCAAAAAAAAAAAAAAATGAGGATAAGAATAGGGCCTACTTGGCCAGGAGTGGTGGCTCATGCCTATAATCCTGGCATTCTGGGAGGCTGAAGAGTATGGATTGCTTGAGCTCAAGAGCTTGAGACCTGCTTGAGCAAGAGCAAGACCTCATCTCTACTAAAAATAGAAAATCTAGCTGGGCATTATGGCAGGTGGACAGATTGCTTGAGCTCGAGATGAGCCTGAGTAAGAGCAAGACCCTCTTTCTCCCCAAAAATAGAAAAACTAGCTGGGTGCCTGTAGTCCTAGCTACTTGGGAGGCTGAAGCAAGAGGGTCATTTGAGCCCAAAAGATTGAGGTTGCCGTGAGCTATGGCACCACAGCACTATGCAGGGCGTCAGAGTGAGACTCTCTATCAAAAAAAGAATAGGACCTACTCAAGAGCCATGGTGCGGTGGGAATTCACTGGCTCCAAAAAGGCTCAGAGCAATGCTGGGGCCCAGCTTGCACCCCTGCCCCACTCCCCGGCTGTAGAAATCCCTGGTTCAGTTTTCCTGAGCAGGAGACAGGCTCAGAGAGGTGACCCCAGGGCCTTAAATAATAGGAGGAGAATGTGGTTCTGTGCCCCTCAGGGCCTCGATTTGCTCAAGTGAGAAGTCCGGGTGATTCTCCCACCTACCCTCTCCTGGGGTTGTCCCGAGGCTCAGAGGAGGTTGTATTTTGGGAACCTGCAGTTTGTTAGGTTCTGTGCTGGGTTCTGGAGCCAGTGGTGGCTCAGACTGATCACGCTCATGCAGTGGGACCGACCAGTTTGGGGCCCTGTGGGGACCAGACTGGGTGCTCAGACGCACCTTTGAGGTTGAGACGTGTTTCAGAGTCACAAAGAACAACAACCATGACCATGACCATGACAATGGTCTCATTGTTAACACTTGCTAGTGCTTCTCAGCAGCTAGTGAGTCTCCCCCTGCTAAATCATTGTCTTATCTGCAAGTGCCTTGAAGAGTGTAGCATATGGCTGCCCGTAGGACCGGGTTGTTCAAAGAACGTAGGCATGGGATTTCTCAGCAACTCCACAACAAAGGAACTGTTCCTATCCCCATTTCACTGATGATAAAACTGAGGCCCAGACAGGTGCAATAAAGTGCTTGCCTGGAGGCACTTGGCCAGGAATTAGCAAAGCTGTGAGTCAAACCTCAACTGTCTCCCATAATCACAAGTACTGGCACTTACTAGGTAATTGGGACAGAGGAAGAGCATTCCAGGAAGAGGGAACAGCATATGGGAAGGTGCTGAGCAGAGGGAGACAGGGAGACATCAGTGTGCTTCAGGGGCGGGAGGCTCCTGTGGGAGGGCAGCAGGCTATATCCTGAAGGGCTTTGGCTCAGTTGTAGTAACAAGGCCGGGACACCCAGGGACTCTAAGTTAAAAGAGGAGGATAAGAGCATGGGAGGACCATGTCTTCTCCCCCAGGAGGAGCAGCAGGAGGTGCAGGGTCAGAGACTGCAAGTGGCAGGCAAGCTGCCCGCCCCTCCCGGCCTCCTCTAGTAAACAGGAAGAAAAGATTCTGCATCTAAAATCAAGCAAGGCTGACACGGTGGCTCATGCCCGTAATCCCAGCACTCTGGGAGGCCCAGGCTGGTGTATTGCTTGAGCTCAGGAGTTCGAGACCAGCCTGAGCAAGAGCAAGACCCTATCTTTAAAAAATAGCCAGGTGGTGTGGTGGGTGCTTATAGTCCCAGCTGCTTGGGAGGGTGCAGCAAGAGGATTCCCTGAGCCTAAGAGTTTGAGGTTGCTGTGAGCTATGACGCCACAGCACTTTATCCAGGGCAACAGAGTGAGACTCTGTCTCAAAAAAAAAAAAAAAAAAAATCAAGCAGTGCAAGACTCCCAAACTGGAGATAGCCCTCATGCTGTCCAACAGGAAACAGAAATAAACTACAGGATCTTCATGTGACAGAATATTGCACAACAATACAAAATTGAAGGAGAGGAAGGAAGGCGTGGATGAAAGGCATACACGAAACCACGGGATGAATTCCAACAATGCTGTAGAGCAAAGCAGTTAGACCTGTCCCATCACAGACCTGCACCAACAATGCTGTAGAGCAGAGCAGTTAGACCCGCCCCATCACAGACTTGCACCAGCCCTTGCCCCTGCAGCCCAACTGCATGGCAAAAGTTAGGGGAAGCTTATGGTTGGAAGGACGGGGGAAGGCTCAAGGAGGGTCTCGATATTTCATTTCTTGACCTGGGTGGCATTTACATGGCTGTCCTCTTTGTGTGATAATCTGTTGAGCTGGACTTGAACATCTTGTGTTCTTTTCTGCGTGTGTGTCATTCATCAAAAGGAAAAAAATTAAGAAGAAAGTGACAGAGCTGGGCACAGTGGCTCAGGACTGTAATCCTAGCAGTCTGTGAGACAGAGGCGGGTGGGTTGCTTGACCTCAGGAGTTCAAGATGAGCATGAGCAAGTTTGAGACCCTGTCTCTACTGAAAATACAAAAAATAAGCTGCGTGCTATGGCGGGCAACTAGTCCCAGCTACCTGGGAGGCTGAGGCAGGAGGATCTCTTAAGCCCAGGAGTTTGAGGTTGTTATGAGCTAGGCTGATGCCATGGCATGCAACCCAGGGCACAGAATGAGACTCTTTCTCAAAAAGCCCCCCAAACCAAAAAAGAATCAGGAGTGCTATTTGGCAGGTGTGAGAACTGAGGCTCTGAGGGGCAACAAGGATTATCCAGGCCCTGTCATGATGCTTCTGAGAAAATGAAGGAGAAGAAATTGGAATTGGGCTGAAAGCCAGAGAGGCCCAGTTGGACATGAAGTACTGGCAGCACAAAGGGCGGCTGCTCCTTGCTACCCAGAAGACCCGCCGGTGGGCCAGTCATTAGCCTGCAGCCACGGGCCGGCCGTCGTAGTTGACTTTAAGAGAGGGTCGACTTCTAGATCTTTCCTCCCCTCCTCTAGACTCTTAACTGGGAACAGTTAGTCCAGTAAAAACTCTCCATATTTCACACCAACAGAGGGGATTTGGCCACCCGGAAAGCCTCGTGCTCACTGGAAAGCCATTTCTGGTGTTGGCCTTGGCGATGACGAGGGTGGAATTTTCTTTGCAGCAGATCTGCCTAACTTCAGCTGCACCATCGTGGCTGTCTGGGCCTGGCTTCTCCATGCTGGCTCCTGGGGGTGGGGAAGGCAGAGCCCCTTTTGGGGCACAGGGAAAGTCCATGAAGGTCACAGCTTAGCTAGGTGACAGACCCATCAGAGCCACCTGGGTCTTGGGTTCCTCATCCATAAAACAGGAGAAGTAATCTGGCCCTATGAGAATAATTAGACCCTGCAGAGAGAGGACGCCTGGTTCCCTGGCCCAGAGTAAACTAAAGAAAGTTTAGTTTCTTTTTCCTTCTTCAGGGAAAGGTGAGCAAATCCCATCTGTCACAGACATTCTTTTTTCAGTGGCCTGATCACACTTAGCTTACGGTAGCCTCCAACTCCTGGGCTCGTGTGATCCTCCTTCCTCAGCCTCTTGGGAAGATAGGAGTATAGGCAGGTGCCACCAATACCTGGCTAGTTTTATTTTTTTTTAGAAATGGGGTCTTTCTAGGTTGCCCAGGCAGGTCTTGAACTGCTGGCCTCACTGAGTCATCCTCCCACCCTGGCCTCCCCAAACTGAATTTTTATAACAAATTGAACATGATAATCTTTTGAAAGCTCAGAATTCTGTTTTGAGCATTTCCTCCATGGCATTCGATTTTCTTAGAAATCCATTTTAAGTAGCTGTATGATATTCCATTGTAAGAATGTACAGTTAGTCATTTAGCTAATCCACTTTTTATAAGGAACTGAGGCTGCTTCTAAATGTTGGCTGTTAGGCCAGTCTTACGCACAACTCTGAAACTGCTCTGATGATTTCCTTAGGATGGGTTGGTTTGTTTCTTAGGATAGAATCACACTTCCTCACCCTATGACCTCATGGTGGACCCCAGGAGGGACCCAGGGCAGCTGCTAAAAGCCTTAAGTGGATCCAGTGGTATTTTGTTAAATTAAGTACATGCGTATCCTATGACCCAGCAACTCCCCCTGGGTATATAGTCCACAAAAATTAACGCCTATCGGATGATGTCCGTCAGCAGGCGGGGGTGGGGGGGGCGGTGCCTGTCAATTCTGCAGCGGTTAAAGCAGCGGAGTAGACACACACGGCAACTCAGAAACAGGCTGAGTGGAAACAGTGAGACAAAGAAAGCGATCCATAATGCAGCTTCATTTACATAAATAAAAAATACACGCACAGAAAGCCACAATAAACATTTTTCCAGAACACACACATGTAAAAAGATCCACAGGAAACACATTAGGATGGCTGGCTT
This sequence comes from Perodicticus potto, assembly GCA_963574655.1. Lineage (NCBI taxonomy): Eukaryota > Metazoa > Chordata > Mammalia > Primates > Lorisidae > Perodicticus > Perodicticus potto. Next base: position 26,325 of record CAUYRH010024438.1, on the reverse strand, counting down.
GGGGGGAGGGGAAGGGGGGCGGAGATAAGGATGAAGGGGCGCGAAGGAAGAAGAAGATGGTCCAGGAAGGACCACGTGCCTGCTGAGGTTCGGGTGGACTGGCCAAGCCTGTCAGGGTGGTACAGTTTATGAACCCCTGAGAAGACTGAGGGACAGCCCTGTCCCTGATTGCCTGAGTGGTACTGGGGTGTACAGGGCAGAGGGGGCAGAAGGCATTGCAGGCTCCACCAATCACAAAATCAATTGGGGAGGCCGGAAGAGGTGGCTCATGCCTATAATCCTAGCACTCTGGGAGGCCCAAGCAAGTGAATTGCTTTAGTTCAAGAGTTTGAGACCGGCCTGAGAGCCAGGCGCGGTGGGTCATGCCTGTAATCCCAGCACTGTGGGAGGCTGAGGTGGGAGGATTGGTTGAGTTCAAGAGTTCAAGGCTTATTTGAGTGAGAGTGAGACTCCGACTCATTACAAAAATGAAAAACCCAGCTGGCTCCATGGCGAGTGCCTATAAGCCCCACGGCTTAGGGAGGCTGAGGCAGTAGGATGTCCACAGCCTGAGCCTGAGGTTGCAATGAGCTATGAAGCCACTGCCCTCTGCTCAGGGCATAGGGTGGGACTCTTTCTCAATGACGACGACGACGATGACGACGATGACGAGACCAGCCTGAGCAAAAGTGAGACCCCATCTCTTAAAAAATAGCTAGGCTTTGTGGTGGGAGTTTGTAGTCCCAGCTACTCAGGAGGCTGAGGCAAGAGGATTGTTTGAGCCCAAGAGTTTGAGGTTGCTGTGAGCTATGATGCCAGGGCACTCTACTCAGGGTGACAAAGTGAGACTTTGTCTCAAAAAAAAAAAAAAAGAAAAGAAAAGAAAATGCATCAGGGACCTCCTGGAAGATTGTGGATTTTAAAAAAGGCCTGTCTTACTGCAGGGATCACCTGTTGTCCCTGCTACCTGTCATGTTGCAGAAGGACATTTTATCATCCTGCCAAAGGTGGACAAGTACTTTTCAGAGAGAGCCCAGTGCCACCACTCAATGCACTTAAGAGTCCCATGTGTGGTTCTTGCTGCTCATACTGCGTCCTGGGCCAGGGCCACGTGAGAACAGGTGACAGAACTTCTGAGCACTCACAGGAGGGTGCTGCAGGGATTTGCCTCCGGCTCCTGCTGGCAGATGGTCTGGGCCTCTGCCAAGTACCTGGGCAGGAGCCTGCAAGCTGCCTCCATTCACAGGCAGGTATCTGCTGAGTACCTACTGCACACCAGGCTCTGGTTTGGGTGCTGGGGACACGGCAGGGAAGGTGCAAAGTCTCTGCCCTCCTGGAGGTGACAGCACAGTGTGGGAGCCAGACACCAAACAAATCACCAGTCCACAGGGGGAGGCTGGGCTCATATCTCCAGAATTCAGCCCATCTCTAGGGATGCCATGGGCAAGCGGGGGAGGAGTGGGCCCGGGAGAGGGAGACGCAGGGCTCCCAGGGTGGTGCTTTCTCATCTTCCAGTGCACCCAGCAATTCCTCTTCTAGGAATTTATGCCAAGGGCAGAATCCAGAATGTGAGGATGAATGAGCGCAAGGATGTTCACCGTGGTGTTGTTTATATCAGTTCAGAAATTGGAAGAAGGGACTAGTTAAATGACAGGCCGCCCATGTACCAGAATACTATGCAGTCTTTAAAAACAACATCATAGAAGAATATTTAGTGCCACAGAGGAAGATTCTCATGGTTATGCTGCTAGGTGCCAAAAACATGTTTCAAACCAGTATGAAATAGTGTGATTCCATTTTTTCTTTAAAAAAAAAAAAAGGCAAAAAATCCATTTATAAATCTGCTATCGTGCTGTGCACTGAGCATGTGTGGAGGACGTCTGACTGGGAGATCACCGGAAGTTACTGTGGCCGGAGAATTATGGTTGGCTTTTGTGTATATTTTCTAGTTTTTCTCGATTAATTTGCATTCATTCTGTAACAAGTAACTAAAAAGTAATCTACATAGGCACAGGAAAGAGCCAGGAAGGTATTAAAAAGCAAAACAGAAATAGTAGTTATTTATATCTAGGTGGTGGGACTGGTGTGATTTTTTTTCATGTTTTAATTTAGATAATTACAATTTTTGTTTTTCAGAGACAGTCTCACTTTTTGCCCTCAGTAGAGTGCCATGGTGTCACAGCTCACAGCAACCTCAAACTCTTGGGCTTAAGTGATTCTCTTGCCTCAGCCTCCTGAGTAGTTGGGACTACAGGTGCCCACCTGAGTGCCCGGCTATATTTTGGAGATGAGGTCTCTCGCTGGCTCAGGCTGGTCTCGAACTCGTGAGCCCAGGCAATTCACCCACCTCAGACTCTCAGAGTGCTAGGATTATAGGCATGAGCCACTGCCCCCAGCTAGATAATTACAAATTTATTATTACTTTTTTCCTGTTGGCCCCTTGATCTTGGAATTGTTTTCATACTAGACGGGTTAATGTGTGACATCCTAACAAGGCCTGAGGGAGGCACAGTGCACACATGTGTGTCAACACCCAACCATCATGCTGTGAACTAGAAGAGGTTATTATTACCTTTTTTTTTTTTTTTTTTGAGACAGAGTCTCACTTTGTGACCCTGCATAGAGTGCCCTGTGTCATAGCTCATAGCAACCTCAAATTCTTGGCTCAAGAAGTCCTCTTGCCTCAGCCTCCCAAGTAGCTGGGACTATAGGCATCGTCTACAAAACCTTGCTGATTTTTCTGTTTTTAGTAGAGACAGGGTCTCATTCATGCTCAGGTTAGTCTTGAACTTGTGAGCCCAAGAGATCCACCTGCCTTGGCCTCCCAGAGTGCTGGGTCTATGGGCACATGCCACTGTGCCTGACCTCTTACTACTTTTTGAAAAGCCTGATTGCCCTTGAAGCAGCCATTCCTCTTGGGTACTGGAAAGCATTCACTAAGGGAGGACAGATCTACTGAACAAGCACTTCCAAGTGTCTGCTCTCATCAACTCAACATCCTCTCTCCTCTGGGGGAGTTGGTGGTCTCCACAGTGGGGCCTGAGAACCCCTGGGGGCAAAATGAAAGCGTTCAGATCCCTACTCATGCTTTTTCGTCCTTTAACAATGTCCGTTTTGCTATATGCTTTATCATGTGCCTGACACATGGATACAGTAGAACTGTTCATGACATATGATAAATAAATTCACATGTGTCCACCAGTGGTGCTCAGTAAGTGTCTGTGGGACTGGATTGTTCATTGAGCTCCCCAAAGAGAAGATGGTCCAGGTTCTACTAAAGGGCTGTTGTCCCCCCTGGGGCACTTCCTCATCCCAGGCACCGCCCCCTGGACCAATCCTCTAACATCCCTCACTCATGTTTTTCTATCACTCTCCCCTGACACTCCATCTAGCTTACGTGCTCAGCGGTTCTTCCCCACCAGAATATGAGGCTCTCACGGATGGGGCTGGGCTTGGCCTGGCTTGGCCATGACCTGGGACAGGGCTTGGCGTGGCCAGTGCTGTCTGTACTTGTCGAATGTCACATGCCTGAATGGAGGAAGGATGGAGTTCAGGCAACATGGGACAGGTGCATGGCACAGAGTGAACTGTAGAATGCTGGTCTCCATAGGGGAGACACAGATGGGTCAGCTGAGCCTACAGCTAGAGGGGTGTGATGTAGACTCAAAGCGGACGAGGAGGCATGGCAGGCTGTTAGAGAATGACTGGTGAGGTGGGTCTGGACAAAAGGATAAAGTCTTGCAGGGGCAGGGTCGGGCAATGTGAGCCCACTGAACCCCTTCTCTGGCTGCCACCCAGGAAGGGACTGTCCCCCAAGAGTTACATCCCCTCTCTTTCCTGGATCTGGCTCTCAGGACAGTAAAGTGGGAGCTGGCAAATCCTCTCACCCCCTTCCTGGAACTCCCCTGGGAGAAATGCAACTGCTAAGAGGAAGCTTAGATGTGGAGGGGGTCTGGGACCTTTGACACCTGTGGCCAGGGTAAGAGGAGGCCTGCGTGGGGACAGGGGTTGACTAACTGCCTTTAAAACAGTGGTTCTCAGCCCAGGGTGGTGAGCTGGCAATGTCAGTAGACAGTTTAGGAATTGGGGCGTGGGGGTCCCAGGCACCTTGTGGCAGGGATGCTGCACAACAGCCTACACTGCACAGGACAGACCCCCGTCCCCAACAAAGGATGATCTAGCCCCAAATGTCATAGGGCAGAGGTTGAGAAATGCTGCTTTAAAACAGCCAAGCCAGCCCTTGCCCTGGCATTGTTTATGGCCTGTCTTAACCACAATCATAACTAATCTAATAGAACTGAACATCCTGAGCACCAGTCTTGTGCCAATATGGCACCCAGTGCTGGACAGCTCTCAGCTCTCCGGTGCTCGCACCAACTCTAGGAAACAGGGATGCAAAGCCCAAGCTGTGCAGCTGATGGCTTGCCAGGTTCAGAGCCAGAGCTAAGCCCTTGATCAATATGAAACCCAGCAGCCTTCGCTGAGCCCTCCAGGCAGGGACTCTGGTCACCCCCATTGTTCAGATGGAGAAACTGCAACCCAGTCATGCTGTCATGGTCCTGGGGCCATACAAGGTTGTGGCAGCGCAAATGGCACAGAGGTGCTTATGGAAGGATTGTTCTCAGCACACTGGTGACTCCAGGGCTAAGCCAAATTGCCTGTCCCCTGCTGTGGGGGGTGGGCAGGTGGCCCTGTGCTTGGAGATCTAACACACTGGCGTGCGGAGGCTGAAGCAGGGAGTTTTGGCCCCTCCTTGAAAGGATGCAAACTGCATCCCACAGGTGCCCAGGGAGGGGAAAGAGCTGGTGTGGGAAGCCCAGAAGGCCCCGCCAGAGCCAGGCAGACAGGAGAGACTGGCTGTCACCTGCACACATCCCCTAGCACCACCTGTGCCCCACCTCCGGCTGCCTGGCTTGGCTCACCTGGATGCCGTTCTCCTGCAAGTTCAGGTACCGTGTGTTGACCGGAATGCTGGCCGGGACTTCAGCCAGCTCTCTCCGTGTGCAGATCACCCTGCTGGCCTGGTTGCTGCAGGAGCAGGCTGCGGGGCAGGAGGTGGCTGGTGGGGAGCCCCCTCCGGCGGCAGATGTCACTGCCACACCACCTCCGCCGGCCCCCAGGGGTGGGGAGAAGAGCCAGAGGAAAAGCAGCGCCCCGTGGGGCCAGGACATCCTACCAGGCGGCAGTGGAGGGCACAGGGAGCTGCGGGCACGCGCCATCCTCAATGTTCATGCTCCGCGTGGACGCTGGGGGGCTGTGTCAGGGGAGAGAGAGGAGAGACTGAGTGAGGGATAGGGACCCACGTGGCCTGGGTGCTTGCCATTTCCCTGCCCGATGCTCAAGACCAAAGGGGAGCAGAAGGGAGAGACAATGGCAGAGGGACACAGCAGGTGAGGGGGGCAGAGAGGAGGGCTGGTCGGCCCTCCCTGCACTCCCCTCATCCTCTCTGCCCTGGGAAGACTTTATGCCCATTCCACAGAGGGCAAAACTGAGGCTGGGGGGACCTTGCTCAAGGTAACTCAGCCAGTAAGTGGAAAAGTTGGCTAGATTCAAAACCTTCTTTGCGTGACTTCTAAAAAAGGCCAATAAGAAGGTAGAGAAGAGTGAGAGACAGGCAGGCAGACCAGACAAGGGTGGCAGAAAGGGTGACGAGCAAGTAGGTGGAGTGGGTAAGGCCCTGGCTCTCATCCCTGCACCCACTTATGCCCTCATGCCCGTGTGACATCGAGGTTGGCGCCAGGCTTTCTCCGTATCCCTCTCTCATCCCGGCCCCAGGAGTGTCAGTGAAGAATCGCAACCCAGACCCTCCATTTGCACACCCTTTGTTACGCCTGGCCTAGCAGGACTTTGCTCCTTGTCACTGCTTATCCTGTTCAGGCCTTGTGGGCCTTGCAGCAGCTCCAGGGACTAGAGTCAGACTCAAGTGGGAACTTGAGGGAGAGGAAAGGTGGCCGACAAGGCAGCTGTCCAGGGGACAGTGTGGGCAGGTGAGGGCTGCGGCTGTGAGGAGGCGGTGGCTGAGGAGGGAGGAGGCTAGAGGCTGTGACAAGGGGTTCAGAGCCTGGGGTGGCAGCACAAGCTAAGGCCACTAACTGCCATCCCCCCATGTGTCCTGAGACTGCAGGTACCCCAGGAGAGACAGCCTCTGTAGGACCCATGCCAGCAGCTGCCGCAGGACGGAGCTGGGGAGCTGATGGGGAAGGGGATAGGGGTTTGGAGACCCTGTGCCTAACTTCTGGGAGGGGAGTGGGCAGTGGGGGAGTCAGCACCTCCCAATCTGTCCCCTCCCATCTCCATAGGAACAGAGAGGGAAAGGGGATGGGCTAATCACATAACAATGACAACGTGACAACAATGGCCCTGACATGACACTGGGTTAGCTTTGCTATGCACCAAACATCGGTGTTCTCATTTCAGCCTCACAATCACTGTTACGATGCCCAATTTACAGATGAGGACACCAAGGCACTAGGAGGGAGAAGGGCTCAAATATAGCCAGGGAGTGCAGGGGAGAATCTGGCCCTGGGTGTACCCACAGTCCTCCTTTCCACACAGCCCCTCCAAGTATACGAATACGCCCACGCTGGCAAGCTCTGCCCCCCACAGGCCAGCCCTAAAGAGTCCCCCGGGGGGGGGGTGGTCCATGGAACCCACTCACACAAACGCAGTGGCAGGGGCACACCCTCGCATGGGGGACTCTGAGTCCCATGGACACAGCCTGCCCCACCACGCGTGTGCATGCACACACACGCACATTCACCCCCTCCTCCTGCCGTTTCCCAGATCATTTTAACCCAGATAAAAATGCATGTGCATGTGTCTGGGTGTCTGGGTGCATGCGTGTGAGAGCGAGAGCTAGACGGAGAGACAGACAGGAGGAGGGGGAGGCCGATTCTGGATCTGTACCCCAGCCTCATTCTTCTGCTTGGACGTCTGGAGCCCTGTGTCTCTGTCTCAGTGTGGTGAGGGCTGAGGGTCTTCCTTTCCCTGTCTGTGACCACAGAGGCGATGCTCAGCCCTTGTTCTGAGTCCCCTGTTCCCACCTTGTAAGACTCTGCCTACATCCCAGCCCACACCCTCTAAGCCAAGGAGTCAGCACAATCCCCCAGGGCCAGGATTTGAGGCTGAGGGACCCCCCTGCAGGCCTGTGGGAGCCCCGGCACCCACCCCGGTCCTCCAGGCCTGCTGCTGCCATCTCTACCTCCGCATCTGTCCCCATCTCTCCTGCTGCCAGCCCGCATGCCTCCTCCCCCCTACGGCTGGCTTCTGCAGCGGCTTCTGCAGGGGCCTCCCTCCCCTTTCCTCCTTCGCTCTCCCCCATCTCCCGTCCTTGTCTCCCCCCAACAGTGAGGGACACTCACCCTGGTGGCTTGGCTTCCGCTGGGCCTCTCCCTGTGCCCAGGCCCCCCCCTCCACATGCCTGCAGCCAGAAGGGTCTCTGCCTCCCCAGTTCTCCAGGGCTCCCCGTTGAGATCGTGCTGGGGGGGGCGCAGGGGCTTCTTGGGTCTCCCTGCGCCCCCCCCTCCTGGCCTGTCGCCCTCCCCACCCCCCGGGGAGGCTGTCCTTTGGCCACTGCAGCAGTCCTCTCCTCCTCCCCTCCCTAAGTGCCTCCTCCTGCCTCCTTCCACCCCCACTCCCACCTCTACCTCCACTCTCCCCACCAGCAGCCTCCTCTCTCTCCACCCACTGACCCCGACCCCTTTCTCCTTGCTCCTCTTAGTCCTCTGCCTCTCAGCCTTGGCCTCTGGTCCCTGTCCACCTCCCCTGGCCCCGACCCCTCCTCAGACTCCCCTTCACAATGTCGCCTCCCTTGGGACCACCAGGCCCCCTCTCTCCTTCTCTTCCATTTATTCCCCCCCTCTGGCTCTATCCTTATCACCCTCTCATCTCGGGAGCCCAGCTCAGTCGAGTTCTCCGTCTATCTGTCCGTTGGTCTTGCTCTCTGTCGCTGGGCTCTGTCTCTCTCTTTCTCAGCGATTACAATTTCTAGTCACACGGCAGTGCAGAGCCAAGCTGTGCCTCAGCTCCCTCCCTCCCCGCCCCCCTCCTTCTTTCTCTCCTTCTGAACGGGGAGGGGAGGGCTTCTCTCCTCTCCTCCTTCCTCCTCGCTCCCCTCCCTGCACCGCTGGGGGGGGGAGGTCCCCCTCCCCCGCTAATCAAAGGCTCCGTTATCTAATTAACCCATTGGTTCTGGGCAGCCAGGGAAGGTCGGGAAAAGCGGGGGAGGAAGGTTGATGGCTGGGCTGCCCAGGAAGGGGGGTGGCTGGGCTGTGCCAAGCCAGAGCCTCCTGGCACACAGACAGCCTCATGGTCGCACAGCCAGGCCAGCCACTGCTGACCCCCCCATCTCGGGTCCAGACCTTCCCTACTGCATGGCCCCACCCCCAGCCTTAGGGCAGACACCTTGCCCAGGCTCAGCCTCAGGTGCTCCTTGTACCTGCGGGCCTCCCCCAAGTCCCACCACACCACACAGCATTTACTCTGACCCTCACTGGACAGAGCAGATCTGGAGCCTGGTTCCTGTCCTTCAGCTGAGGGCAGACCCTATTCATACTACAGAGAAGCCCACCCCCAGATATGCCTGCCCTTCTCTTGGACCTTAGCCATATCTCGACATCCACCTTTGATACGCTGCTGCAAAACTTCAGGGCAGCTGCATGTACTCATTAGTTATCCACCCACCCATTCACCCATCCATCTATGCATCCATCCATCCATCCATCCATCCATCTATCCATCCATCCAACAAATATTTGCTGAGTCCCTACTATGTGCCAGAAATTGGTACAGGTGCTGATAAATGCTACTTACACGCCCTAAGCCCAGTACATCCACAGACCACAAAAGGCCAACAGCAATAGGAAAGCACACTGGGTAAGTGCCAGGACCTGGGTTCAAATCCTGACTCTGATGCTACTTGCAGTGTAACCCCGGACCACTGACTGCATGTTTCTGAGGGACAGTGAGAGTGTGGACTTCATGGGTCACTGGGAAGACTGACTAGCTAAATCCTAAGTGGCTGTATGTCTACAATACACAGAGTCAGGCCACACTCATGCCACCCAGCCTGGCTAGCATCTCCTGCCTGGATGACAATTACAGTGGCCTCCTCACTGGTCTTCCCACCCTCCACTCCTATCTGTCCCTTACACGCAGCCAGTCAATACCCAAGTCAGATCCTGCCCTTCTCTGCTCAACAGCCTCTGACAGCTCCTGTGTTACTCAGAGTAAAGGCGAGGACTTCCCCCTGGCACGCAGGACGTTACTTCCCAGGCCTGACTGCTTCTCTCAGGTCACCCCCCGACTCCCGCTTACTCACCCACCCAGGGCACACTGGGTTCTTCACTGTATCCAGAACAGGCTGTGCACACTCTGGCCTCAGGGCCTTTGCATTTGCTCCCTCACTGACACTATCTTGACTATCCCACTTGCAATAGCACCCCTGTCTCTGCCCAGACCATCTCGGTTTCATTTCTCTACATAAAGTTTATGATCCTCTGACCTTTCAAATGCCCATATATTTGAATGAAAGCTTCCCCAGGGCAGGGTTGATGTCTGTTTTGTGACTGTTTGGTGACAGTGCCTGGCACACAGCAGGTGCTTGACAAACATGGGGTGAGGGAACAGATGTGTATGCTGCCGCTGCTGTCAGTCTCTACTCCTGATACCGTGTTCCCTCCCACATGCACACAGGCATGCCTGCCCAGCCACATCCCAGCTCTGTGTGCCCAGCCTGGGCTGCACTCCGGCACAGCTCAGGCCCCCAGCCCTGGATGTCCCCTGGTCCCAAACTCTCCTTCCATCCCAGGAGGCCTGCCTGGGAGAGGCTGCACCTTTATGTGTCACAGTGCAACCGGCTTTAGTTGGATGCTCATGTCCCAGATCTCCCTCCATAACACGTACCACCGGCTGGCTGAATCCCAGATACTGTACCCTAGGTCCCAGAGGCCAGATGCCCAGCGCAGCCCTACGCACCACTAACCATCACACCCTGTGGGAACATCCAACTCTGCCTACACCTCAGATATCACCTATGTCAGCTGGACTGCCGGACACAACTGTATTGTTCCGACAAATCCTGATGAACTGAGGGGGAGCCTGGCCCCAGACATCCCCAGACATACCTTTCTAACACAGATATGTGGGTCACTACAAAAGTTTTGAGACAGACTGTGTTATGATTCATTATTTCACTTCCAAGAAACACTGTCAACGCTGTCCTTTCTGATTCACCCTGCAAGTTTCAACTTGCTCGGTTTATCAGTGTTGCTGAGAGGGCTTCATTTGTTTCTGTCTATGCAGATTTCACGTTTCTTGATTTTTGCGTATCTCAAAACTTTTGTAATGACCCACCTAACAGGAATGCCAGCCAAGCCCATCTCTTCTGAGCATGTTCGTGAAGTCAGGCATGGCATGTACATTTGATATGTATGAACTCCTTGAATTACACCAAAAAATGGTAATGTCCAACACATACCCAGTACTGCCTAGACACTGTTCCAGGAGTTTTGCGTGCATTAACTACTGTAGTTCACCCAGCCCTCTGAGAGGGGACTGTTGTTACCTACATTTCTTTTCTTTAAGTAGAGTTGGGGTCTAGCTTTGTTTCTCCAGCTGGAGTGCAGTGCTGTGATCATAGCTCACTGCAGCCTCAAAGTCCCGAGCTCTAGGGATCCTCCTGCCTTAAGCTCCCAAAGAGCTAGAATTATGGGCCTGTTCTCTTTATTTCACAGATAGGGAAGGTGAGATACAGAGGGGCCAAGTCATTTGCCAAAGGTCAAACAGCCAGGAAGCGGCCCCTCCCAGGCCAGTCACCCCAGAGTGGAGAGGCAGAGTTGAGGGGCCCCAGAGACTCCCGAGTCTTGCCTGGGGTAGGCATTTTGAACACCAGCTCTCTTCCCTCAGGCTCCTTGCTCTCAACTCCACTGCACAGGATGGACACCTGTCTGCTGTCCCACCCCAGCTCCACAGCCCCATGGTGGAGGCCCCGCGGCCTGTCCCTGCCCTGGTGCACCCCTAATAGCGATGGGAAGCCCTCATTACCTGTGGATGTCAAACTGAGCAGTGCCCACGCCTCAGGCCACGGGTTGCTCCCCATGGCCCAGGGAGGAAGGGACTGTTCTCATGCCCACTTTACAGATGGAGAAGCAGATTCGGAGGCTGGCAGCACTTGCTGAGGGCTACACAGCCCTCAAGTGGCACAGCCAGGATGAGAACCCAAGGCCCAGAACTTGGCCAGGTCACCACGCTGCGTCTCTCACCTCAAATGCCCTGGGAGAGGTCCCTGAACTGTATATTTGTTCTCTACCCTTACCTGGGGCAAGGAGTAAAGAAGAGAGGCATATGAGGAAGGCTCCATAGAAGGCCCCAAAGAGTAGGAAAGGCGGGAAGAGGCAGAGTCACGGGGAGACAAACAGAAAGACAGAGGTGAAGGCAGACAAGGCGTAACACAGGGAGAGAGCGTGAAGGGCTGGGAGGACAAGGAAGGCGGAGGCATGGAGGGGCCTGGGAACTCAAGGCAAGAGGCTGAGGCCCCACTCGCTTCACTCTCCTCCTTAGCCCAAGCTCTGAGAGATTGTGGGCTCTGTGCCTGAGAGAATTCAGGCAAATGGCAGATTAGGAGACTCAGGGACCTAGGGAAGGCAGGTGAGGCACTCTTATAAGTCACACTCATTTTTCTGGGTAAGTTCAGAGGGTGAGGGAAAAGACAGGAAACTGACTGCCGTTGCAGCAAAAGGGATGGAGGTTAGAGCTAAAGAACTTCCCGACTGTGATGGACTGGGTGGAAGTGGATCCTGGAGCCAAGAGAGTGGAGAGGCATCAAAGCCAGGGAGAGATGAAGGCTTCTCTGTCTGGAAGGCCGTCCTATGGGGAAGGCCAAGAGCTGTTAAGGCTGAGGGGAGGGTTTGGGCAGTGCAGCTTCCAGGGATGGAAGAAACAAGTGTCCCTCTGAGCCAGTCCACGTCCAGAATGCTTTCAAAAGAAAAGCAGCCCCGCAGCTTGAAGAATTGACAGTCATCAAAGTTTTGAGGTAGAAGAACTTGAGCAAAGGGCAGTTGGCCCTAACGGCCACTGCTGGGGAGCAGGGCTGGGTGTCCAGGCTGGCTCTCCCCCCTCCATTTCTATCTGTGTTCTAAGGACACCCCTAAGAGGGTTTCTTTCAGTCCTGCCCCCCAATCTCTATTCCTTGCACTTCCTTTTCTTCACAACTCTGGTCACAGCCTTTGGTCACTTGATTCTCAAGTGTTAGTCTGCCCGTGATCTGGCTTCTTGGTGGAAGGGCAGCTCCTGCTGCATCCCTGGCCTGGCCACACAGGGCCCCAGGGGACCTTTGCTGAAGGAGGAATGAGTCAGCCAGTGCCCCCTACTGCTAGTCCCTTGCTAGCCCAGCTCTACCTCTGTCTCTGGGGAGTTGGTGGTTTGGAGGTGGAGATGGGCAAGGGCTGAGTGAGAGGGTGAGCACAGGGTGGGGACCCTGGCACACCTAAGGGGTGAACCCAGAGGAAGTGATGTCCTAGCTGAGAGCTGAAGAGGAAGTGGGAGGTTTGCAAGTGAAGAAGGGCCACGGCAGGAGGAGGGACCTGGCTGGAGAGGGAGGCCTGCACTGGAGGCTCTGGCGTCCACTCAGCTACACAGCCAGCCTGCCAGGTTGCATGGACTTCCTCCTCCCTACACCTGGCTGGGTGCTGGTTGTGACAGGGAGGGGCAGGGTCAGCACCAGGTGTAAAGGACCCCACAGAATTGACTGGTGGAGGAGGCTGGAGGCCAAGGGCCCAGGGGGAAAGGATGAGGCCATGCCTGGGACCATGGGGATGGAGAGGAGAAAAGAATGAAAAGATAAAGCAAATTTGTAAAAGTGGCAGGACCTGGAGGCGGTGTAGGAGGTGAGGGAGAGGAAGAAGCCAGGCTTTTCTTACAGATCTGGGGGTCAAATTCCTAAAGGCAGGAAAAGATTGTGGGAAGAGAGGTAGGCCAGAGAGGAGGATGGGAAATCCCTGACCACAGGCCTCCCTAGCTGCAATGCTGTTCCCAGGTGGCGACCCTCTTCTCCCCACACCCACAGTACAGGACTCGTGGCCTGCCTGGGTCCCATCCAGTCTTTGGCTGTGTAACCTTGGGTAGGCCCTCGGCCTATCTGGCTCCTGCTTCCTTCCCTGTCAAACAGGGATGCTGGTAACAGTGCGTGCTGCACAGGGTTGTGGCGAGGGGGCACTAGCAGGGTCTGGCGCACAGCGAGTGTCCGGCAAATATGAGGTGGGACTTGGGCCTTGCTGGCAGGTGGAAAGAGAAGGAAACCTGGGCTCTGATCCCAGAACGCTGCCCATTTCCTGTTAGGAATAGTACCTCAGCTGGGAACTGTTCTCAGTGGCTCCCGCCTATAATCCCAGAACTCCGGGAGGCTGAGGCAGGAGGATTGCTTGAGCTCATGAGTTTGAGACCAGCCTGAGCAAGAGACTCCTTCTCTACAAAAAATAGAAAAATTAGCCGGGTATCATGGCAGGCGCCTGTAGTCCTAGCTATTTGGGAGGCTTAGGCGGGAGGATCCCTTGAACCTAAGAGTTTGAGGTTGCTGTGAGCTATGATGACCCCATGGCAGTGTACCCAGGGCGTCAGAGTGAGACTCTGTCTCAAAAACAGAACAAAGCAAATGAACAAAACCCACCATACCTCGCTGTCACTCCACATCCTCATCTGAGAAATGGGAATAAAAGGTGCCACATGACAGAGGGTAGGGAGGGCTGGGGGTATACATTAGAGAAAAGGGGAGGGCAGCAGCTCCCTACCAGCCAGCATGTTGACCTTGAATAACACAGATCTGACCTGCGCTGGTCTATTCACATACAGATCGTCTTCCAACTCTGCCACCCTGAGACAGCAGGACCAGTCCTGTCTCTTTCTCCTCCTCCTCAGCCTATTCAACACGAAGACAAGGAGGACGAAGGCCTCCGTGAGGATCCACTTCTTCCACTTAATGAATAGTGAATGTTTTTCTCTTCCATATGATTTTTATTTTTTTGGAGACAGAGTCCTGTTCTGTCACTCAGACTACAGTGCAGTGGCCTGATCACAGCTCAGTGCAGACTCGAATTCCTGGGCTCAAGTGATCCTCCTGCTTCAGCCTGCAACGTGCTAGGACTACAAGCATGAACCACTACACCCAGCCTGATTTTCTTTATTTTCTTTTCTTCTTTTTTTTTTTGAGACAGAGTCTCACTCTATCACTCTGGGTATACTGCCATGGTGTTATAGCTCACAGCAACCTCAAACTCCTGGGTTCAATCGATCCTCTTGCCTCAGACTCCAAGTAGCTGGGACTACAGGCACCCACCACAATGCCCAGCTAACTTTTCTATTTTTAGTTGAGACAGGGTCTTGCTCTTGCTCAGGGTCTTGGTCTTGAACTCCTGAGCTGAGACATCCACCCTCCTTGGCCTCCCAGAGTGCTGGAATTACATGCAGAGCCACCCTACCGGCCCCTACATAGAGATTTTCAACTGCAAAGAGGGTTGGTGCCCCAACCCCCACATTGCCTAAGGGTCAACTGAATTCTGATATTTTAATGCACCACTGTCCAAGAGAACTCTCTGCAATGGTGGAAATGTTCTATCTGTGCTGTCTGATATGGCAGCCTGCAGCCACATGTGACTACTGAGTGCTTGACATGTGGTAAGTGTGACTGAGGGGCTGAATTTTTAATTCCGTTTAAGCTAATGTAAATGTCAATGGCTGCACGCGGCTGTGGCTATAGTGGCTACTGTACTGGACAGTGGGTCTAACCGCGGGCTCTTGTTTGGAGCCACTTCTGCCTGAGTCCCCAGAGCTCTGCTGCTTCTGCTACTTTGCCCAGCCTCACTGCCTCAAGGGGTTCTTATCGGAAAAGCCATGGAGATCACAGACAGCGTAAGGGAACATCACAGTCAGCGTAAGGGAACATTACAGAGAGTGTGACGCCCAAGAGCCTGGGTGGCTCAGCTTCTGCCCTACAAGGGGTGCTCGTGCCAGGCTCATCCAGTCCTCCCAGGAGGCCCACAGTGAGGCACCACAACAGCCCATTTACAGAAGGACAAACTGAGGCATGGTGAGGTCATTGCTGTACCTAGACCCAGGCAGGCTCCGAGATAGAAACTGAACCTTCAGGACTCTAGACTTTTTTTTTTTTCTGAGACAGCATTTCACTTTGTCACCTAGGCTGGAGTGCCATGGTATCATAGCTCAATGCAGCATCAAACTCCTGGGCTCAAGTGATCCTCCTGCCTTAGCCTCCTGAGTAGCTGAGATTATAGGTGTGTACCATTGTCCCAGATGATTAAAAAAAAATTTTTTTTTTTTTTGGTTGAGACAGGGTCTCACTCTGTTGCTCAGGCTGGTCTCAAAGTCCTGGCCTCAAATTATCCTCCCTCCTCATCCTCGCAAAGTGCTGGGATTACAAATGTGAGCCACTCTGCCTAGCCAAGGTCCTAGACTCTTTGTGACTGGGCAGGGTGGGCAGGATAGGGTGGCTTAACACCCCTGAATTGAAACTCCCCCGGAGAGGACTGGGACCTGGTCTGGTATTAGTGTTTTGTTTTTTTTTTTTTTTTGTAGAGACAGAGTCTCACTTTATTGCCCTCGGTAGAGTGCTGTGGCTTCACACAGCTCACAGCAACCTCTAAACTCCCGGGCTTAGGTAATTTTCTTGCCTCAGCCTCTCAAGCAGCTGAGACTACAGGCGCCCGCCCCAACGCCTGGCTATTTTTCTGTTTTGCAGTTCGGCCGAGGCCGGGTTTGAACCTGCCACCTTCGGTATATGGGGCAGGCGCCCTACTTGATGAGCTACAGGCGCCGTCCCTGTTTTGTTTTTTTTTTTGAGACAGAGTCTCACTTTATCGCCCTTGGTTGAGTGTTGTGGCATCACAGCTCACAGCAACCTCTAACTCTTGGGCTTAAGCGACTGTCTTGCTTTACCCTCCCGAGTAGGGTATTTGGTGGTTTATAAAATAGTGCTCATTGCTGAGATTTGGGCAGGGGGTGGGAGGGTGAGTTCACAGGTAGAGTTTCTGGCCCAACTCTGGTCTCTCTCACAGGAAGGACACTTCTGCCCTCTGTTTTCTCTCTCAGAGTTGTACATAACTTTCATGCTAAAAAAGGGAGTACTACTAAAAGTAATAAAAAGTTGAAAGTTATTTGAACTGGAGAAATGTTCTCAGACCTTAAGGTGTGTCCAAACCACCTGGTAATCTTGCTCCTAAGTTGGTACACCTAGGTGAGGCTAGGCATCTGTATTTCCCAGAGGATGCTGGCCCCAGAACACACACCAAGGAGCAAGGAGCTAAGTGCCCTTCTCGCCCCCTTGTCCATTTCAGAATAAAGAATGAACCCCCCCTCCTCTACTCCTCCAGTTCTGTATAGGGTTGTGGCTCAAGATTAGGCCTTGGAATCATACAGACCTTGGTTTGAACCTCAACTATTCCTCACTATTACTAGCCATGTAACCTCTCAAAGAGGACTTTACCCCGAGGCCTCAGTTTGCTCATCTGTAAATGGGAACACCTCTGATGAGCTCAGAGAAGAGTCTGGCACAGAGAAGGAAAGCTGTCTATAAAACTATTCTGTAACTGTGAACATCTTCCTCCTCCTCAATATCGTCAGACTGTCCTTCTTAACAGTGGTTCTCAACCTTCCTAATGCCTCCTAATGCCGTGACCCTTTAACACAGTTCCTCATGTTGTGGTAACCTCCAACCATAAAATTATTTTCGTTGCTACTTCATAACTGTAATTTTGCTCCTGTTATGAATCGTAATGTACGTAGCTGATATGCGGGATGTATTTCCATTGTTACAAAGGGGTAGCAACCCCTAGGTTGAGAACTGCTGTAACAGGAAGAAGGATGGAGAGGTGGAAAGAGCATTGATGTCAGGGAAAACTGGGTTTAAACTGTGTCTTGCCACTCCAAGCTCTGTCTTGCAGTCTTCGAAGATAATGACACCTAGCTTGTCGGGGATTTACGGTGACCCTGTCCAGTGCTGGACACTTAATTGACAGCTACACTGGCCAAGCGAAGTGGCTCATACCTGTAATCCTAGCACTCTAGGAGGCAGAGGCAGACAGATTGCTTGAGCTCAGGAGTTCCAGACCAGCCTAAGCAAGAGCGAGACCCTGTCTCTAAAAAAAAGAAAAAAGAAAAACTAGCCAGGTGGTGGATGTCTGTAGTCGCGGCTACTTGGGAGGCTGAGGCAGGAAGATCGCTTGAGCCCAAGAGTTTGAGGTTGCTGTGAGGTATGGTGCCATTGCACTCTACTCGGGGCAACAGAGTAAGACTGTCTCATAAAAAAAAAAATTGGCTGCTATGTTAAAAGTTATCTTTTATTCACACTGGATCAGAAGAACAAATCTTTTCCCCATTCTGAACACAGTCCACCATCCCATATGTAAATCCATCATTTCTGGCTCGATCAAAACCACTTGTTTGCCACAGAGTAGGGGCCCACAGAATCATGTTCGGGCTTTTAATCTTTCCTGCAAGAAGATTCTGTACCCCGCACATTGGTGGGGGCTGATCCTCTACTGTGAGAATCAATGTGGGCAAGTCCTCTCCTCTCTGGAGTTTTAAGAACATAAACAAGATCAGAGTAGAGAGCAAGTCTAACCTTATGAGTCTATTGTTATTAACAATCTAATTTCTTTCTTTCTTTTCTTTTTTTTTTTTTTTTGAGACAAGAGTCTCACTCTATTGCCTTTGGTAGAGTGCTGGAGTGTCAAAGCTCACAACAACCTCAAACTCTTGGGCTCAAGTGGTCCTCTTACCTCAGTCTACCGAGTAGCTAGAACTGCAGGTGCCCACCACAATGCCTGGCTAGTTTTACTACTTTTAGTAGAGACGGGGTCTCACTCTTGCTCAGGCTGGTCTTGAACTCCTGAGCTCAAGCAATCCATCTGCCTTGGCCTCCCAAGTGTTAGGATTACAGGTGTGAGCCACCATGCCTGGTTATCAACTTAATTATTGTTATTAACAGTTCAAATTTCCACTTGGCTTAATGGGCCAGCAGTTTCTCCACTCTGGGCCTCAGTTTCCCCGTCTGTAGAGCAGTGGTCTCAGCTGGTAGAGACAGACTGCAAGGGACCAACCCCTGGGTTCACAGTCGACTCTGCCACTTCCAGCTGCCTAATCTTGGGCAAAGGACATTACCTCTCTGAGCCTCAGTTTCCCCACCTGTCAAGCTAGGGACGATGATCCTGCCTCCCTTGCAGGGTTGCCACAAGGAGTAAATAGAACAAATCCACAGAAAATGCTTAGCGCAGAGCCTGGCTCACGGTAAGCTCTCAATAAATGTTAACTATCATCATCATTATCTTTGGCTCTGTACTGAGGGTTCTCGATAAGAGGGCAAATCTCTTCTGCGATTACTACCTGCAGCAGCCCCTCCAGTAGAGCTGTGGCTGGCACTGCCTTCTGACCTTTGTTGCAGAGTTTTAACAAGAGCTCTGGGGCCTAAACTCAACTCTCTGGGCAGGTGCAGGTTCTAGGGGTACATATCTGAGAACAGGAGTGGCTGGGGCTGTGGTCCCCAGCCCTGCCTCCCTCCCTCCCTCTTCCTTGCTCCCATTCTCACTCTCAGCAGCTCTCTTGAGGAACCAGTTGACCCCTATGATGGGGTTCTGCCTGTCCCCTGACTGTAGGGCCCCCACCAGCCCATCTCACAGGCCTCTGATGGAGCCCCTCCACCTCCACCTGCCATGACAACAGCTGCGCATGGGTTTCCAGGCAACAAGGGGCATCCTGCCACTCTTCTTACTCTCCTGCCACCCCCTGTCTGGCAGAGCCACCCCAGCATCAGGGACTAGGAAGGGAAGGGGAGTGAGGGTCCCTAAACTCAGAGGTGAGGTCCCCTGAGCCCTGCCAGAGAGGGAGCCCTGCTCCCTTCAGCCCAGCACAGATGATGGTGGAGGAACAAGTGCTGAGTCTGAGCACTGCCATGGCCTAAAGGGGAGCTCTGTCATCTGCACACTGATCAGGAGATGAGGCCATATGAGGACCCCTCCTTCTGGAACCGAGTCCCGCATCCACAGCCATAGCTTGCTGATAAAGACCACACCCCATGTCCTCCAGGATGGCCCCAGCCCTCCACCTCCACTGGGGCCAAACGTGCGTCTGTAGGGAAACCTACCCCCTGCCTACGGGCTGTGATCTGGTGATGTGCTGAGGGTAAGTGTGGGGTCTGTGGCTGGTCCCGGCCGCTAGCCAGCTGAGAGGACAGGCTACAACATGGTGGCTTCATGCAATGATGACTCTAGAATAATGGGAGGGGCTGAGGGTGTCAAACCAGAGCCTGGCCCTGCAGGACTTGAATGTGCTCTGTACCCTGGTAGTCTTAAGAACCACTTCTCCATATAAGGGGCATAAGAAGGAGGCTTTTGGGTAGAAGCAGGGCCCAGTGCAGCAGGGCTCAGAGTCAGGCAAACTGCAGGGGAGAAGGGTGCAGGTCAGGTAGGGGAGAGGGAGGGGCAGAGAGAGCCATGGAAGAGGAAGGAACAGGAACAGCAGCAGGGGCTGCACACAGCCAGCTGTAGGACAGACCCAAGCAAGTTAGAGTGGAGAGTACGGGTGGCCCTCGGCACCTGAGTACAGTCCATTGCCACTCAGGGGAAAGAAAGTTCCAAAAGAAGCCAGTGATCTGGATGTTCATGTAAAATCTCTAAAAAAATGTTGGCAGCATATCAGACATGTTGCAAGGACTGGGGACAATAAGGCTTATGGTCCAGAGGGTCCCAGAATCAGTGCCCAGGGACACAATAGGAAGAAGCAGGAGGAGGCCAGGAGATAGGCAGGAACAGCACCAGAGTTGAACGAGAGTGACACAGAGGGACAGAGAAGAGAGGCACAGGTCTAGAGGATGAAGGAGAACGGGGAGACGAGGGGGCTGGCGAGGGGGAAGGGTCAGTCCCTGGGATGAGGAGGAGAGAGATAGAGAGATGAGGCTCGGGGGGCACCTTACCACGGCCAGAGAGAGCGGGACGGGGAGTGATGACAGAGGGGGAGATGATGGGGGAATCAGTGCCATGCCACCAGGTGAGACTAGTGACCATAGAGGTGAGAGGAGAGGAGACAGGGAGGTGGGGACTCTGGCAGGGACACAGAGGCAGGGTGCAGGAAGCTTACACAGGAAGTAAGTAACTGTGTGTGTCTGACTCTGTGGTGCTGAGCCCCCCTCACAGCACCTCTGCTTGAAGATCTACCTCCCCCTGCGGCCCTGACAGAGCGTGTACAAGATGTGCGCGTGTACGCTGAGCTGAGGCGCCGCTTGCAAGGGCTATGTCAGGGGCCCTGATGCTGTCCTTGGATGATGAGGAGACCCCCCCCCAGGAGCCCTCTGAGATGAGAAGCATTTTCCCAAAAGTCCCTGAATGGGGTACAGGGTGACTGCTGGAGCACAGTGGGGCTGGGCCTCCCTCCGGCACACTCAGGTGGCCCTCGTGCTGGGCGCCAGGTGTGACCGTGTGTGTCTGTGGTAGCAGCGTGTGGGGCTGCATCCCCACAGTCTGGGGCACCTCTGTGCCTCTTGCTCTGTGTCTCTCTGTGAGCGTGAGGCCATGTGGCCCACGAGGCATGCCACTGTGGGTGAGGGCCTCTCTGCCTTTGTGTCTTCCCCAGGTCGTCATGGAGGAGGGACTGCGTGTGTCTGTGTGCACACAGCCACGGGTCTGGGGGCTGCTCCCTCTTTCTCCTGGCCTCCGGCTGACTCTGAGGTGGGAGGCGTGTCTGTAAGGAGGCCTCTCTGATTCCTCATCTGGGCCTCTGACTGTGGGTGAATGACCGCGTGCGCATGTGCGATGCATGTGTGTGTGCACGGATGTGTGTGCACGTGTGTGTGCAAGGGCATCTCTGTGTCATTCTTGCACGCTCCCACTTTCCCTCTGTGGGTAATTCGGGGTCTCTCTGACAAGCTAGAAACTGCTTCCCTTCTGCACCTCCGGTGGCTTCCCGCACACCCTCCCTGAGTCCGCGGCTCCCTGTGTCTCTGCCTCTGCCACTTGCTCTCAGCTGCAGTGGCGTTTGTCTGTGTGTCTGTCTCCCTGACTATCCCTTTCAGTTGGAAATTAAGTCACTGTGCGTGTCTGACTCCGTGGTGCTGAGCCCTAGTCACCCTAGTTGTGTGTGTCTGTTTGGGAGGCTGACACCCCCCTCTCATTCTAGCTGCTCCTCTGCTCCACTTGGCTCCCTCCCTTCCCTTCCTTGCCTGAGTCTCTCTCCCACCTTTCTGCTGCTTTACCCTCTGGCCCTCCTTTCTGAATATGCATTCGGACAATCAGGTGGCTGGGAGGAGAGGAGCCCCAGGGGAGAAGGAGGAAGGTGGGAAAGGGAAGGGGAGCCCGTGAAACATGGTTAGAAGGAGCAAGGAGACGGACGATGCTACAGGAGGAAGGAGGTGCTGCTCCTGGCCGTGGTCCTGGGCTGGGAGGGGGGTGGGATAGCTTAGCGGGGAGAGGGTGCTGCCGGGTGCCTGGACCAGGAGGGAAGCCGACTCCAGCTACTCCCAGCTGCCGCTGGAGCCCAAGTTCCTGTCTGGCGGCTGCGCGGCCAGGACTTGGGATGTGAGGCGCATAGCAATGGGGCGCTGCGGAGGCTCCACTGCAGCTCCCAGCTGGAAAGGGGGGCAGGGAGGGGGCTGAGGGGCAGCCCTGAGGCTCCCTTCCCCCATTCCCAGCTGGGCTCTCCCCAGGGGAATTCCCCACCCAGAGAGAAAGTCGCCTGGGGCTGTAGGGAGCAGGGCAGGGAGGAAGAGAGGGTGCTCAGAGGAAAGCAAAGGTGAGAGTGCCCGGGGAAGGAGATGGACGTGGGGAGAGAAGGGGAAGGGGTGGGCCAGAGGCCACTGTGGGCACTGGGGACTCAGAACCCTGGAGAGAGACTGGCTGGGCCCCAGGCCAGAGAGGAGGAACCTGGGAAGCAGGGGCATGACGGACGACGTGGGAGGAACCTTGGAGCCTGGGCCTTGGGGTCCCTGGAATTGATGGGGAGTTGGCAGGAGAGATGCCAGAAAGGACTGGAGGGATCTGAAATTGGGGTGTTCTGTGGGGTCTCTCTGAGGAGACAGGAACAGAGGGGTCTGAGATTGGGGTGAGGAGACAGAAATGGAGAGGCCTGTGAGTGAAGAAAGGTCATAGAAGAGGGTCCCCAAAGACCTGGGTCTGAGGAGAGGCTAGGGGTGCCAGGGAGAAAGGGGAGAGGCTGGGTCCTAAGCAGGGAGAAGAAGGGCCTGGGGAAGACAGGCAAATTTGGGGTCTCCTGGAGAGAGGGTCAAGGGAGGGGACATGTGGGGTTGATAGGGTCAGAGGTGGGAAGTGAGAGGATCCCGAGGGGAGGGGAAAGTGCCTTAGAAGGTCCTAGAAGAGCAGGTGTGTGTGGGGAGGTAAGCCTCCAAGAGCGGAAGGTCCTCAAGGGGGAGGGTTGAGGAAGGTGGGAGAGAGGCAGTGGTCCCAGAGAAATGTGCCCAAGAATAAAGGCCGTGAAGCAGAAAGGGGGTCAGGAAGGGAGTATTGCCAAGAGGGAGGGGCAGGGGTCCGGGCCGCCCACTAGGAGAGCTTATGTGACCCCAGAGGGAGAAAACCTGAAGATTGGGGAGGGGGTTGTCTCACTCCCCAGTCACCCCCTCCGTCTTTCCCATTTTCACTTCCCAAACTCCCCGGTTCTCCCTGGTTGCCACGGCAACCGCTCCTGCCAGGCGCGGTCACCAAGGAAACCCCGTGCCCGCCTCTCCCCCCCTTCCCATCACTGGCATGCCCCTCCACCCCAAGCAGCAGCGGTGTGGAGGGTGGGAGGGGCAATGGGGGGGGGAAGAACCCGGACTCCGGTCTGAGAAAGGGGGGCCCAAACCTGCGCCGGTGAGACCCCCGTACCCTAAGCCTGCGTCCTCAACCCCACAGTTGGACACGCAGCGAACGCCGGACATACACTCCCCCCACCCATCTTTAGGCAGAGGCGACCCCCCAACACAGGACTCACCCACCCCAGAACCCACCCATCTAGCCGCCTCCCCCACAGGCTTCTGCTCTCCCCCAGGCCCCGCCCACTGTCCTCTGCAGTCCCCCCACCATCCCAGAGGAGGCCTAAGACCACTGTCCCCCAATTAGAGAATGCCCCCCACACCGTCCGCGGTTCCGCCTCCACCACCACCCCACGCCCGACCAGTGCCCCTCGAAGGCTACTCACAGCGAGGAAAGGGTCTCCTTCCGGGGGCAGCATGCCCGGCCGGTGGGGGGAGGACCCCCCCAATGAGGCACGGGAATTGGGGTGCAAGGCCCGCAGCTGGGAGAAGCGGGGGGCGGGGCTGCGGCCGGGCCGGAGTCTCTCGAGTTCTCCCCCCTCCCCGCTCCTGGGTGGGGAGGGGGCTTCCGCAGCGGCGGCGGCGGGGTTGGGGGGGCCCGCTCTGCCTCTGCGCCCGCTAGCCCGCCTGCCGCCCGGCCCGGCGCCCTCGCCCGCCGGCCCGCCGCCCGCCTTCCTTCTCGCCTTCCTTTCTTTCCTTCTTTCTTTCCTAGCTTCCTTCCTTCCAGCCTTCCTTCCTTCCTTCCTTTCTCCCTCCCATTCTTCCTCCCTCCCTCCCTCATCTCTCTCTCTCTCTCTCTTTCTCCCTATATCTCCCCTCCCTCCTGAGGCAACCACTTGGAAATTAGGTTCAGAGGGGCCCAAATTCCCTCTGTTTGAGGTTAGCACAAGGATCTCAGAAGTGTCCACACATTGTTTTCCCTCTGCCTGGCTAGGAAGATGTAGTAATTCATCCCTGGGGCCCTGCTGACAGCCGGGGAAAACTGACATACAGATGGAAGGTGTATTCAGCACACGCCCACCCCACTCTCAACCCTGCCCTAGACCCCAAGGCTCCCTCAGTGGGATTCCCTGCTGTGCGCTGCTCACTGGCCTCCAAGCAACACCAGATGGGACCAATTTCAAGACAAGTCCCCAAGAATCACAGCAGAGTAATAACTTCTGGGCTGTGGCATCAAAGAAAAAAAGCAGAATTATCTGCAATGCAACCGTAGGTCTGGGTTACCTGGCTGTACACAATCAGTGTTTATAATAACCATCTAAATCCTCAGGAAAGTATATGATATTTTGTTCTGTGTCATCAGTTGGCTTAAGAATCACATCACAGTCATTCAAACATTTTTGTCAAAAGTACTCAAAACTTTTTTTGAGGCAGAGTCTCGTTATGTCACACTCTGTAGAGTGCTGTACTGTCACAGCTCACAGCAACCTCCAACTCTTGGGCTTAAGCGATTCTCTTGCCTCAGCCTCCCAAGCAGCTGGTTCCATAGGTGACTGCCACAATGCCCGGTGGTTTTTGTTGCTGTTGTCACTGTTGTTTAGCAGACCCGGGCTGGGTTGGAATCCCCCAGCCTGGTTGTATGTGGCCAGTGCCCTAACCACTGACCAACGGGCACTGCCAGTACTCAAAACATTAACTTTCATCTTCTTGATCACTTGTGGTAGCTGGGACTACAGGCGCCTGCCACAATGCCCAACTATTTTTAGAGATGGGTTCTCACTCTTGCTTGGGCTGATCCTGAGCTCCTGAGCTCAAGCGATCCACCTGCCTCGGCCTCCCAGAGTGCTGAGATTACAGGGGTGAGCCACTGCGCCCGGCCTTCCAGCCTTACATTACTTTCTTTATTCCTGGTACCACTGTGCGCAAGTTGCTGAATCTCTTGTATCTCAATGTCTTCATTGCTAAGAAAGGACTGTGGGTGGTGTTTAAATCCTGTGAGGTGTGGATTCCTTGATTCTTTATTTTATGATGGTTTGCCTCTCAAACAAAAGGGGATAGAGGTGGAATGAAAGAATGTTTATCTTAATCCTTTATATAAAAATAAAAAAGGAAAGTGAATAAACTAATGAGTCATTATCAGCTTTCTTATGAAAATATCTAGATTTTCTCTTTTCTCAATCGATGTCATCAGAGCACTGGATTTAAGAAACATGTCAAAATCGTGTGGCTCAAAGGAGGAGGGCACCAGCCCCATATACCAGAGGTGGTGGGTTCAAACCCAGCCCCGGCCAAAAATTGCAAAAAAAAAAAAAAAAACCTCACTGCAGGGAGCCCGTTAATTATTCAAATCAGCAGATTAGAAATGGTTATTTGTTGCAACAATTCCTTTGCCTTGCCTTTTCCTGTAAGGCAGCTCTTCCAAACAACCCAGCAATATAATCATCAATTCTAGAAAATAACCACACTTTTTTTTTTCTTTTTTTTTTTTTTTAGCCTTAGGAATTCCTTGCCTAGTTATCGCATTTAATGAAATCAAATTGCACATGGAGAGAATTTTATAAAGACATTCACCCCAGTATTATTAGCACTGCTAAGAATGAAATGAAAACCTAAAATTGCAAAAAAGATTTTAAAAAGTTGGGCGGTGCCTATGGCTCAAAGGAGTAGGGTGCCGGCCCCATATGCCAGAGGTGGTGGGTTCAAACCCAGCCCCCGGCCAAAAAATGCAACAACAACAAAAAGATTTTAAAAAGTTTTAAGGAATCATGAATATTTACTCTAAAGAGCAGTAACTTGAGATACAACAGCTTGAAAAACACTCTGTAGACATCCATGGATATATTGGGGACAGTTAAGCAAAACAGATGTTTGGGCTGGGAGTTAGGAGGTCAAGGAGAAGAATAATTTCTTCTTAGAAATTATAGTGATCCCTAGCACACGATTATTGTTATATGTACTATGTGTTTTTAAATTATGAATCACAAGTGACTTTTTTCTTTGTCCCTTTTTTTTTTACATATTATAAGGAGTGAAATTGCTTCTCTAACAAATGTATATTTTATATATGAGACGTCCCCAAAAGTCACCCACAAAGCCACCCTACATAGGGGACAACGGAAAATTGTAGCAAAATTTACAAACTGTCCATCACAGAATTTTATTTACAAAAAATCCATCACAAGATTTTATTTACAAAATATTCATTAAACAGTTTTATTTACAAAGTAATTATTGCAAAATTTTGCAAAATATTTACAAGATATTCTTTACCTTTCCGGCACCTTTTTATAAAATTTTGCAGTGAATGTTTTGTAAATAAAGGTACAATTGGCTTGGCGCCTGTGGCTCAACAGGCTAAGGCGCCAGTCATGTACACCTGAGCTGGCGGGTTGGAATCCAGCTGGGGCCTGCCAAACAACAATGATGGCTGCAACCAAAAAAATGGCTGGGCATTGTGGCAGGCACCTGTAGTCCCAGCTACTTGGGAGGCGGAGGCAAGAGACTTGCTTGAGCCCAGGAATTGGAGGTTGCTGTGAGCTGTGATGCCACAGCACTCTATCCAGGGTGACAGGTTGAGGCTCTGTCTCAAAAAAAATAAATAAATA
>CAUYRH010024433.1:0-16619 GCA_963574655.1 Perodicticus potto | reverse complement strand
TACATAAACTAGATAGACATCCAAGTACCAGGGGGATTTATTTAAAGGTGAGGTTAATTCCGATGGGAAATTAATCTGACACTAAATCATTTTCATTACTATGAAATCTAATATAAGCACTGTGTTTATACTATCATACACTATGATTATGTAAACAGTCAGTAAAATAAGTAACTACTTTTACAAGATTAGGATAATGTTTACGTTTTAGTATTTATTTTGTAGCCTTCAAATAATTCTATCTGCTGGATGTGGTGGCTCATGCCTATAATTTCAGTCCTTTGGGAGGCTCAGATGGGAGGATTGCCTAAAGCTGGGAGTAAGAGACAAATCTTGGTAACATAGTGAGACTCTGTCTCTACAAAAAAATCAAAATTGTGGCCAGGCATGGCAGTGTGCAGCTGTGGTCCCAGGTACTCAGGAGACTGAGCCAGGAATCCCATGAGCCTGGGAGTTGGAGGTTCCAGTGAGTTATCATTGTACCATTATATTGCAGCCTGGACAACAGGTGGTAAATTTTCAATTTAGCTCATTGTTTGGCACTAAATTCTTTCTCATATATATTTCAGAACTCTTCACATTGTTCTTCCCTCTCTCTTCATCCCTTCTCTACTCTCCCCACTTCCTGGCTCTAAGAAACAACAACAACAAGGAAAACAGTTCTGTTATTATCCCATCAGATAACAAGGAGAAACACATAAGCTTTAGATTAAACAACATCAAAAACTCAAAATCAGTCTAAACACAAGACTCTCTCTTTGGACAAAAAATTCTTCTGAGAGTAACAATGTAGAAAGGTAATTTGGTTATTTGAAACTGAATATTTCAGTTTCCTTCCTCGTTCCAATTCTGATGCTATCCTTAGTGCAGAAAACATTGCCTTTTGTCCATTAGTTAATTTAAGAGATTGGACTGAGAAGGAAAAGAAGAAAATAAGAATGGAACATTTTGCTTAAGTAGGAATTTAAAGCTTCCTATCTATGATGTAAATATTTTGGACTAATTTCAAGAGAGGAATGCTGGAAATCCAGTTTTTAAAACAACTGTCATACACGAGTGTTTTTATCTTCTTTTTTCCTTTCTAAATCAAAGGTCTGAGCCATATACAGTTAGGAATTCAAAACCTCCTGAAAAGAGAGGAAAGTTGATGTATATTTATGATGGCATTATTTTCCTCTGCATCAAAATAGGTTATCAATATCAGTATTTTTTCCGACAAAATGATTTTACCAAGTGACCATCCATTCTGAGTGAATTATTACAAAGGAAATATAAATGACCACATTGAACACAGAGATCTGTAAAACATCCAACAGTGGGGAATTGCAACACGTTCAAGTGAGTGTGTACAGATAATGAAGCCACAAGGCAGGATATCAGTGTTAGATAAGTAGTAATAAAGAAATAAGTAGCCTGGGGATTTGGCAAGGTATTACTAGGTGATATAGTTTGAATGTTTGTTTCCTCTGAAGCTCCTATGGAGACTTAATCCCTAATGTGGCAGTGCTGAAAGATGGAGCCTTTAAGAAGTGATTGGGCCATTAGGCCTCTGCCCTCATGAGTGAATTAATCCATTCATTGATGAATGGGTTATCTCAGGGGTGGGATTGTCTTTACATGAGGGGGAAGAGAGAGCTGAACCACCAGGCTCAGCCCCCTCACCATGTGAGGCCTTCTGCTGTCATCGAGGGACTCTGCAGGGTCTCCACCAGCAGGTAGGCTCTTGCCAGATGTGGCCCCTCAACCTTGGACTTCTTAGCCTTCATAGCTGTGAGAATTAAATTCCTTTTCTTTATGAATTACTCAGTTTCAGTTATCCTTTTACAAACAATAGAAAACAGACTAAGACATTGGGTCTTGAAAGGAGATGGGAGAAGGAGAAGTCTGATGAGAGGCATTCCAGAAGTGCTACTTCCGTGAGTGCTGTGTATTTGGAGATTGATGGGCAGCCAAATTGACGGAACCTTTACGGATGTGGACAGGAGGTGGGCAATGAGCCTGCCCAGACACAGTGGGGCCAGATCACAGAGGTCTGAGCAGGTGAGACTTGAGCTGGTAGCTACGAAAAGCCATGGGAGTTTGGCAAAGGCCAAGTGACACATCAAAGTGGTGCTTAAGTTTAATCTGGTGGCAGATTGTTCTCAGGACCTCATTCTGGGATTTAATAACAAGCAATAAATTTTGTTAGAAGTAACCCATCCCTCTGTTTCCTCACATCCGGTACTTATTGGAGGTGATGAACAGTTGGTTAATATCTTCTGAATAACAATCCTTTCCAGGCTTGAAGAAGTCTCATTTAAAATTAGAGAATTTTAACTGGGGCGTAAAGGTGCCTTTGACACGATTTGGTCAACTCCACTGGGGAGGAAATGGACACTTGCCCATCAAGTTAGTGGGCCTCAGAACTTCTGATGCCTAATCGTTTATTCTTTTTCTTACTTTCTGAGTTCCCTGTTCAACCTAACTCTTTCTCTCCCACCCGCTCACAGCTCTATTCTGTTCCTATCTCCTTCCCTAATTAACAGAATTGGATTTTAGCTGGAGGCTTCTTGAACTCTCCAAGCAGGAGAGTCCCTCCATTTCTAAGATTCCTGACAAGGTTCCACAGGTCCCTTCTCCTTCTGCCTTCTTTTTTTTTCTGGATTAAAACCTTAGCTACTACTCCTGAAGACTTTCCCCAAATTAGTTTGATTAAATCTGATTATTCCTCATTTTGTACCCCCTTAATATTTTGAAATTAAAAAAAGTTATGTTGAAAAAAATCTGATTATTCCAGTACTGTGCCCCCTAGCCCTTAGTGATGAAAACATAATGCTTCATTTATATAACCTTTTGAGGAAATCATTTGTTCTCCATAAAGGACAAATTTTAAGACTTAAGTTTATTTCTTGAATTGCCAGTGTTTAGGCACCTAACTTTTTTTTAATTAAATCATAGCTGTGCACATTAATGCAATCATGGGGTATAATGTGCTGGTTTCATATAACAATCTGAAATATTTTCATCAAACTGGGTAACAAAGTCTTCATGGCATTTTCTTAGTTATTGTGTTAAGACCTTTATATTCTGCATTTAGTAAGTTTCACCTGTACCTTTCTAGCACCTACTTTTTTTAAAGGAAAATTTACTGTAATGATTATCACCTATTTGTTCCGCCTTTTATAACCAAGTCTATTGAATATAATTTTTTCCTTGATGCCAGTGCAATGCACCATCATCAAAAAGCATCAGTCTTTCTGTCTGAACTGCTCGCCCCACATTCTCTCCCATTTCATTTACTAGCAACACCATGTTTACAGTTGCCCAACAAAACATTTGGAGTTATCCTTCACTCCTCTGTATCTCTCCCAGGTCTATTCCAACAGCAAACCCTATGGGCTCGATCTGAAACATATATCCAGAATCTGACTAATTCTTACTGAGTTTTCTCTTTCCATTCGGGTCCAAGTCTGTCATCTCTTGCCAGAATCATTGCAATAACCTCTCACCAGGTCTCCCTGCCTTTGCCTGCACCCCTCTCCTACAGTCCATTCTCAACACAGGAGGCAAAGTGATCCTGTTAGGGAGGGAGGGAGTTAGTTCTTGCTATTTCTCTGCTCAAAACCCTGTGATTCCTTCTTTTGTCTCTCAAGAAAAAAATGTCAAAGTCCTTAGAATATTCAGTATTGTTACTAAATTATCACATGGTTCTGGTACAGTGCATACATTTTCTGACTTGTATTTTTATTATTCAGAAACTGTTTTGCATATCCAGGATTTAAGGCTGTGTTTCAGAACTGAGATTGCTAGATAAGTGATGGCTCGATAAGGCGTAACTGCGTATTCATTTGCACTTGATGTATTACTCTGTAGGAATACTTGTCATTTTGTTTTTTACTTTCTGCCTCTGCAGCTGGACTGTTCCTCAAGTAACCCTTTACGTCCCTGCTACATGTCTCTTCACAGTGTACATGTCAGCTTATTGCCTCTGCTTACCTCACACTTTGGAAAAGTAAAAATGGACAATAGAATCAATGATTCAATGGCCTATAAAGATGCCTGGACTTTTTTATCCATTTGAAAATCTGCTTACTCTTTGGTTTTCTATTCATATTTTGCAGCCAGATCTGAATGTCAAGACCCTTTCCCCTTTTTGATGCTAAAGCTTAATTTTTTCCCATGAAAAAGAACTTAATTGGTGAGTGATCATGCTACACAGAAGAATCCCCCCCCATCTGAGTGCTGCTTTCCACAACTTGAACACCACAAATGTTCAAGACTAATCCATATAATGGTTAAATTTTACAAATGTGAAATCTACATGCATTAACGCACTATTAGGCTAGAATCTTCTTCAGAAAAAGAGGACTAAATTGTGTTATAATTAACTCTAAAGTATGAGGATATGTCTGTGTGTGTGTGTGTGTGTGCACTTGCCAGCAAATAAAAGAGAAAAAAGGGAGAGAGAGGTTGAGGGAGGGCGTATGCCTATGTTGTAATAGAAAAAGGATGACATCCAAAGTTAAGAATTTGAGTTTTTAATTTTGTCCTTGATGTTAACTTACTATATCATCTGTAAAATATTCTAATTTCCTTGTCCTCAGTTCCTCAACTATAAAAAAACCAAGTTGAACCGAATCGTGATAGGAAATATGTATGTATTCCTCTGCATGCCTGTAGTAGGTATAACTTGTCAGTCAAGTACTTTTACCTTCTAAACAAAGACTTGTCGTTTGAATCATTATTAACATAACACTCTGGAGGTCACTGCCAAGCAATTAACGATGGAATATGAGATAAAATCATTTTGCCTTTAATGACAAGAGTCTCCAACTGTATTATTTTCTACAGGGATGATAGTTTTCCATGTTAGTTAGCACGGAGTATTTATTAAAGTAGAATAGAAATTTGTTGCCTACTAAATACATAATAATATTAATAAAAATTCCACTTGCTGAGCATTTAATATGTGCCAAGTCATGAATTTTTATGTATCCGTATATTTATATGTTACAGATTTGGTTATCAGAAAAACCTTTTAAGATGGGCATTTTCATCTTAACTAGGAAATTAAGGCTCAGAGAGACTCAGTAATTTGCTCATGATTGCAACTTCTGAATTTAAAATATTTAATTTATCATTCTTACCTATGAATTTGGCACCTTGACAACATACTCCATTGGAAAAACATTAGGGAAAAAGAAACTTTCATCCATTGCTAGTGAGAATACAAAATATTATGACATCTGTGAAGGACAATTTGGCAACTTCTAACCAGACCATATAGGTATTTGCTTTATGGTCCAGAAATTCCACTAGGAATTTATTCTTAATATATAACTCCACAAATTCAAAATAATATATGCACAAGTTTATTTATTATGGTATTATTTGCATTAATGATAGCAAATAGTATAATAACCCAAATGTCCACCTCCTAAAATATTGACTAGTTGACTACACAATGGATTGACCTATAGCTACGAAAAGAATGACAAAGATATCTATGAATTGATTATATGGTATCATTGTTACCTGAAGAAAGCAAGAAACAAAAGAATGTACATAATATGCTACCTTTTATGCAAAAAAGGATGTGAACTAAGGATAGACATCAATAGCTAGATAACATATGGATAATTTATCTGCCCATCCATATGTGTTGAGATCAAGGTAGAGGGATTTTTATTGAGACTGCTTTGAATATATCTTTTCATAAGTTTCAACTTGTAAAACATATCAGTATTATATATATTCAAAAAATAAAATCAAAGTATGAAATATTAAGCACTAAAATGGAATATAAACAGAAATAAATTAGTTTAGCAGTATATGAAGTTATAAACCTACCCACACAGAGGAAAGAATTATTTCAGGTGGCTTTTAAACATACTTTCTAGATGATAGTGAGATAAAGACACACTCTCTAGAGAAAGAGATAAGGATGTTACAGGTTACTTTAAAATTTCACTTACTAGATTTATTATGATTTATTATGGTAGTATTGGTGCTGTATTCTGAGACTATTTTGTGGGTTTGTTAGAATAGAACTAATAAGCAAATATTTTGATGTGGATGAAAATCTGAGTTGATTTCACTGAGGAAGAAGGAAGTACAAAGAAAGATGATGAGAAAGAATCCTATAGTGTTGGATTCCAATTGTGCATATTGTATTAACTCATGATTTTAAGATATATATATATATAATACATATATATACACACATACATATACATTTAGTGCAAGAGCTTAGATGAAATAGTACCCTAATTGTACCTAGAATCCAGATCTTGATAGCCAAAAATTATTTCTCATTAATAGGAATCAGGACTCCTTGGAGAAATGGAAGAGTCCAGGGCTGAGTCAAGGAAAGTGCAAGTACAAAGTGAGCTTGGAACATCTTGTTCCAGAAAGCAACAAAGTACTCAAAGATTAATGAGACCATGTCAAAAGGACCCAAGAGCCAGTGTGAAGTGCTACCTGCTGACCAAATTTGGGACAATTTCAGCATCAAAAAGAAAAATGATGGTAATGGATTATAAGATACTGAATTTTAAAAAATGAATCATCAGTTTATGGTGATCTGAGAAGAGAGAGGCGGAGAGAGAAAGGGAAAGCTCTTTTTAAGAGAATGATAGCTAATAAATGTAGAAAAAATAAGATTAGAAAATCCTCATTTTGTAACATGCAATATAATAACTGAGTCAGGTGTAAATTATTAACAATTGGTTAATCCATAGAGTATAAATTTGAGACATAGATTGTTTTCATCACTTCAAATGATCATCTCACAAATTACTTACTAATTACCAGAGAGAAAATACGCCTTTATAATGAGAAGTGCCAGGGTTGGGATAGTGTGACATCATGGCATTCTGTACCTCCTGATGTGACGTGGAGGGGGATGTAAGTGATCACCACAGAGCAGTTCAGAAGGAAATTTTCCATAAAGAAAAAATCTAAAAAGTTGAGAATGTGCTACCATCTCCCAGGACAATTGGCCTGGACTCTTAAAAAATTCGAAGTTGTGAAATAAATCCAGGGAGGTGGAGAACCTTTCTTAATTGAAGGAGCAAAATTAGACCCCCACCAAAAGGCCAAATTTAATGTTATGAGCCTTGGTTGATATTGGATGGGGCTGGAATGGGGAGCTACAATAGACATTGTTTAGATAATTAGAGAAATTTGAGTATGATCAGTAGGTTGAATAATATTGAATTCATGTTGGTTTTCTTAGGTACAATAACAGTACTGTGATTGGTTACTAGAATGTTCTTGAACTTGAGAGATGCATACTGAGGTCTCTGGAGATGAAATGTCATGATGTCTGAGGTCTTCAATCAAATGAGTAGGGAAAAGGGAAGAGAGAAAGAGAGAGTGTGTGTCTGAAGATGTTGGCAGTGAATCTGGATGACGAGTATATGAGTTTTTTTCTTTCAACTTTTCTGCAGGTTTGAAAATGTCAAAATTAGAAATCTGAAGAGATCATAATTAAAAAACCATATTGCTAGTAAGTAGTAGAACCTGGGTTTGAATTCAGGTCTCAGAGTAATGAAAACTCATGTTCTTTCCTTTAAGTGTCATGGTATATGTTTGCAGAACCAGTTCAGAAGGACACTTTTTTGCCAAATTAGTGATTATTGAAATTCCTAAATATGAGCCCTGAGGAACTCAAGCCTTTATAATTTGATGGTTAGTACATAAACATTTTGTGCTACCTGAGGACACATTTTCTGATTGTATACTCAATGCACTTTGAAAAGGAGCACTAATTGTTCCTTGGGGCCCTGTCGTTGGGAAGCATACTGGAACTGCTTCTGCTGCAATTCTTTTTTATTAATGAATGCCTCTAGAAAACACCCATTTTCCTACTTGTTCTAGCTAACCACTTGTAGATTTGTGTATTTATTTTGGTGATGGAAATGAATCAAATGAAATTTAATTATACCATATTCATACTTAAGAAGTTATATCCTCATATAAGAATCCTAAAAACCAGGTCTCTCAAATTCACCTTGTAAACAAAAATCATAGCTGAAATTTGCACAAGACAAGAAAACTTCACACTGAAAAGTCTGTAATCTTGTGGATAGTCAGGGCTTCAGAGGGACACACTCCAAAATTTAAAATCTGGAATTAGCCTCAGGGTGCCAGGTACTGCGCCAGCTGCTTCCACTTTCCCACTCATTGAATCTGTTTTAGAGCAGAAGGGTTAAGAGTCAATAGTGTGGGTTTGAATTATGTTGTTGCCTTTATTAGCTGTGATCTTTAATGAATTATTTAACCTCTGATCTTTCATTTTTTTCTTCTGTGTAAAATGGGAATAATAATAACAATTATCTCATAGGTATTGCTAGAATCAAATATCAAATAATGTATGCAAAGTACTTAGAAAAGCACTTGGTTATTGTAAAGTCTTCATAAATAAAAGATTCTATTATTATTTTTAAAAACTTAATTGGGCATCCATTCTATGTATTTATTTGCTAAATCTGGAAACTCTAGTAAGCCCATCAACCATTGGTATCTGGATTAGGAGGTAGAGCTGCAGGAGAGTGTCAGGGAAGTTGTGGGTTTGTTAGTAGGAAGAATGAATCATGAAATTCTAAAAATATTAATTTGGGAGATTACCTTTCAATTCTTGCTTCTTTTATCGAGGAGACAAGAGTCCTCAGAGATACCAGAAACTTCCGAAAAGAGGTCACAGTTATGTCATCGTCTAAACTGTGGCCCCACAAAATAAAGATACTAAAAATTCAGGATTCTCCTCAAAGAGTTAAAAGTAAACCTTTCATTTGATTCTGTAATCTCATTACTAGATATCTACCCAAAAGAAATAAAATAAATTTACCATAAGGACATTTGCACTAGAATGTTATCCCATCTTAATTCACAATTGCCAAGATGTGGAATCAACCCAAGTACCCATCAACCAATGAATGGATTAATAAACTATGGTATATGTATATCATGAAATACTATTCACCCATAAAAAGACGGAGACTACATCTTTTGCATTTACCTGGATGAAGCTGAAGAACATTCTTCTTAGTAAAGTATCATAAGAATGGAAAAGCAAGTATTTAATGTATCCAATGCTAATCTGAAAACAACATGTAAACAACTATATGCCCACATAAGAGAAAAATACAATTAAATTCAAGGCAGGGGAGTTGGGAGGAGGGAAAAGGGGGCTTGGAGAGGGAAGGAGGAAGGGGGATTGGTA
The DNA here is from genome assembly GCA_963574655.1 of Perodicticus potto. Taxonomy (NCBI): domain Eukaryota; kingdom Metazoa; phylum Chordata; class Mammalia; order Primates; family Lorisidae; genus Perodicticus; species Perodicticus potto. The sequence goes on along the minus strand of CAUYRH010024433.1, from coordinate 7,414 downwards.
AGCTCTTTCCTAATGGGCACATATAAGGGTACCCAGCACAACCCCCGAGAAGGGCTCATCTACGAAATTACCTAACAAATGTAAACAATGTAACCTAATCATTTGTACCCTCCTATTAATCTGAAAAAAAAAAAAATCAAGGTTCTAATTGTCCATTTTCAAAACATAGACTTAAAATTTGTGCGGATTGATTAAAAATACAGGCATTTCTTTGTATATAAACATGAGAAGTTCTTTTTATCCCTCAATAAATGTGTAGCTTGCCACTTTATATATTTTAAAACACTTATTATCAATGTAGCCAATTTTTATTTTTAATTTTTTAAAATTAAAGAGACAGATGTCACTCTGTTGCTCAGGTTAGAGTGCAGTGGTGCAATCATAGCTCAGGGCAAACTCCGACTCCTGGGCTCAAGCGATCCTCCTGCCTCAATTTCCCGAGTGGCTGGGACTGGAGGCGCCCACTACAACGTCCCGCTTTTTTTTTTAAAGACAATGTCTCACTCTTGCTCAGGCTGGTCTCAAAGTCCTGAGCTCAGGCAACGCACCTGCCTCGGCCTCGCAGAGTGCTGGGATTACAGGTGTGAGCCCCACACCCCGCCTCAGACAGTTTTTTTTACAAATATAAATCGTATCTCACTACCCCACACCTCAAAATATACCCAGAGCTTCGTATCTGCCCTCTGTCTCCTCTCTTGCAGGTCTCTCCTTACCTGCTGTTCCGGTCACTCTAGTCCTCTGGCTTCCCATTCAGGAGGGTTGCTCTAGCTGCCTCCTTCTCTGCAGAGTGCTCCTGTTTGCTTCCTACGCTTTATTGGGCCCCAATGCAGATGTTAACTCCATCCTCAGAGAGGCTTTCCCTGATTGGCCATTACTGTCCATGAGTACTGTTTTATTTTTCCTCATTGAACTTTTCGGTACCTTTTACACACAGTTTCTAGTTTGTTTGCTTATTGTTTGTCTTCCCCATGACAATTTGAAACCCCCTGAGCGACTCTGAATTTGTTCGGTGTCATAGTCCCTTATCTAGATGAGTGCCTGGCACACAATACCCAAATATGTGGGTAGCAGTTTCTGATTTTAGTCTTGTTTTGCTTTCTCTAATCCAAAGGTTGTACACAGTATTAGTAAATTCCTGTCTTGTGTGCTTAGTAACTTTTTATTGTAAACTTCTAGTCTTATTCTTTGTGATAAGAGAATGCAGCCTGCTTGGTCTGAGAATTTATTAATCTTTTCTTCATGACTATTTGTTATATATGTTGTATGGGCATGTGAGTAGAAGATTTATTTTCTGTAGAGTTTAAATATTATCAATCAAATCAAGCTTCTTAGTGGTATCACTTAACAGTTCTGCATTTTAAAGTGTTTTGGAATACTTGATGCATTAAATTTTGGAAGAAGTATGCTTATTAAAATCTCCCTCTGTAAGTATGATTTAGTAAAATTCTCCTTTGCTGTTTTAAAAAAGTTTTTGCTTGACATTTTCCTGCTACTAGTTTCCTTTTAGATTTTATACCTTAGCCCCATTTTATGTATTTTCCTTTGAACTCTACTTTTTCTAGTTTTTTTTTTTTTTTTTTTTTTTAAAGCGCAGCGGTCCCTTTCTGTCCCCAGCCCTGGATTGAGAGCTGGCCGGACCCCGGCTTCCGCCTCTGGCTTCCTACTTTTTCTAGTTTTAATATTGCCACCTTGTTTCCATTTTTGTCTATGTTTATCTGATATTCCTAGCCAGTAAACTGGCAATGTTTGAGGGTCTTTAGCTATAAGCATGTCTCTTGCAAATAGTAACTACAGGAAGCCTTTGTTACTCAATCTGATAATTTTTGTTAAATGAGAAATTGAACATTTTACAATTAATACATAATTAATATTTGATCTGATTCTTGTCATTTTATTTGATGGCTATTTTTTAGTTCTCTTCCCCCTCTACGTTTTCTAACTTTACTGTAATAATTCAATTTTTCCTCAAATGCTTTTTCCATTAATTCAGAAATCCTACATCCTGTTTTTCCCCACTAGTGGTTATTTAATATTGTCACTTAGTCAAAAGAAATTGTTGAAGATGGCTATGCTCTCAATTGAAAATGAGAAAAGCTAAAAAATAAGAGTTTCAAGATATTACTGATAAGTATGATTCCCTGAAAAATAAGAAAGAGAAATTACAATAAATTCTAGTTTGAGTATAAGCAATATATTTAAACTTAAAATAATGACTTTTAATAGCCTTATTTTTCCCTTTTCAATATTTTTTGAACTACTTTAATATTCTGGAAAAAATTAGCCATTAAAAAACATGTATACACATGAGAATATGCATACAGAAACACAGAATTTTTTCCTTTTGCCTCAAACATTCGTATGGCCATTCATGGCACTGGTCTTTATTTAAGATTTTGATATTTTAAGGCCTTCATGGATTTTATGAATTAACATTTATTTTTTAAATATTGCATTGAAATATTTATGTTGACAACTGAGGTTTTGGAAGCCCCTTTAAATGCTGCCCCTGAGGTGAGTGCCTTACTTGTTTTATTCTAATCTTGACCTTGTCTCAGAATTAAATATGATATTTACTAATGGTTTTATTTTTTTTATTTTTATTTTTTGTAGAGACAGAGTCTCATTTTATCTCCCTCAGTAGAGTGCTGTGGCATCACAGAGCTCACAGCAATCTCCAACTCCTGGGCTTAGGCGATTCTCTTGCCTCAGCCTCCCGAGTAGCTGGGACTACAGGCGCCCGCCATAACGCCCGGCTATTGATGCAGTTCGGCCAGGGCCGGGTTTGAACCGGCCATCCTTGGTATATGGGGCCAGCGCCCTACTCGCTGAGCCACAGGTGCTGCCCTTTACTGATGGTTTTTGATAGCTAATCTTTATCAAGTTAGGGATGTTTTCTAGTTTTACAATAGTTTATTTCATAAGTGGATATTGAATTTAATCAAAATTGTTTTGAGCTTCTCCTGGGAAGTTTATATAAATTTTCCTTCCATCTCCTCTGTTAGAGTTCTGTTGGTTTATATCTTCCCTAATGCTGAAGCTGACTTGCATTCCTGGGACAAACCCTACTTGTCCTATTTTTAAGAGATGCTAATTCCATTTTTAATATTTTAAAATTCAATTTTTATTTTTTACATATTTTTACAACTGTATCCATATAAGAAGTTTGATTATTATTTCTTTAGGAGCTATTTTTAATCAGGGTTATGCACCATAAAATGAGTTTCGTGGTTTCCCACTTCTATTGATACTTCAAAACAGTTGTCTAAGAACTAGCTGTTCCTTTAGAAGTTTGGTAGAAATGTACAGAATTTCCTGGGCCTGGTGCCACTGGGAAGAGTTGGGGAGGAAGATGATCATTTCAATTTCTATTGCTCAGATTTTCTTGTCTCCTGAAGTCATTTTAAAAATTTGTATTTTCCTAAAAAATCATCATTTTCTATTTAGGCTCTCAAATTTATTGGCATAAAAGTGGATGTGTTATTCTCTTCCAATTTAAAATTTTTCTTATATTTACAGTAATTTCCCATTTTTTGTTTTTCATGTTATTTTTTTCTCTTTTGGCTACTACTTAAACTTTAGTTTTCTTTATTTCTCCTTTGTTGCACACATTTGTTTCTTGAGTCAAAAGCTTAGTTCATTTATTTAAAATCTTTCTTGGAATATTTAGAACTTTTGGGTTTGTTTTGTTTGGAATCATTAGAACTTTTAATTTTGATTGCTTCTTTCAGCTAATACTTACTTAGAAGTGTTTTAATTTGTGGTTGTGGATTTTCTGGTTTTCTGGACATATTTTTATTTCAGATTTCTAATTGTACTGCATTGTGGCCAGTAAATGTGGCCTATATAATATAAATCTTAGGGATTTGTTGAGACTTTGTTAATAAAAGATCTATTTGGGAGAATGATCCAAGTGTATTTGAAAGAATGCTTATTCTTTGTTGGGTTATGTTTTCTTTCTATATACAGCAGGCGTTAACTGCATCATCCAAATTATCTAAATTCATGCATTCTCCATAGTTGACCATCTCCCTATATCGATCACATCCTTAAGTTGACCTAATTTTCATAGACTGATATGTACCACATGTATGTATGGGTCATTACAAAAGTTTCTGAGATACATAAAAATCAAGAAATGTAGCATCTACACAAATGGGAACAAATGAAGCCCTCCCAGCAATACCAATACACTAAGCAAATTGAAATTTGCATGGATGGATCAGAAAGGATGCTGTTGATTGTGTTCCTTGGAAGTGAAATAATAAACAATAACACAGTCTGTCTCAAAACTTTCATAGTAAACCACATATCAGTACAGTAGGCCTAGTTTTTTATGTTGACAACCTATATGTTGACCAGTTTGTTACAGTCTCTTGTGTGGTCAACTTACAGAGATTACACTGTATTTTGTTTACATTATATGTTCTTTACTAAGAAAGTTATGTTAAAATGTCATAGCAAGATTGTAGATTTGCCTATTATTCCTTGTAGCTTTGTCAATTTTTACTTAACATATTTTTTTTGTTTTTGTTTTTGTTTTTTGGCCAGGGCTGGGTTTGAATCCGCCACCTCCGGCATATGGGGCTGGTGCCTTACTCCTTGGAGCCACGGCACTGCCCTACTTAACATATTTTAAAGCTATGTATTTAGAGAAACATAAAAGTTCATGGTTATTTTATTTAATGTTCATTCTTTCCACATGAAATAACTTTTTTGCCACTGTAAGGCTTTTCACATTGAATTTTACTATGTCTGATATGAAGAGTCTATAACTATTTTCTTTGAGTCAGTGTGTGCTTTTTGTCACGGAAAAATAGTGTTTTGAAGTTGGTATACAGGTTACCAATGACGTAGATTTTGTATATTTGTTCTTAAGTTGAATTTGTGTGTAGGTACATTTGCCTATTACCTGCAATCACCTCTGTTCATAAGAGCAGGTCGTATGTCAGTAGGATGTTTATAACTTGGAGACTTACGGTAATAGCCCGTTTGTAAGCACAAGTTATACATAACTCAAATGTTTGTAACTCAGGGACTGCCTACTATATTAAAGTACAGAATGGTGTGTATGCTACCTTTCATGTTAGAAAAAGGAAAATAAGAATATATTGCTTTTATTTGCATAAACAAATACTGAAAGAGTAAAGAGGAAACTAGGGACTTACTTGGCTACACATTTAGCTCAGTGCTGAATGATTGAATGTTAAAAATCAATAAGTAAGTGACTAAGTTCAAGTCTGTACCCAAATATCACCATCAGAAAACAACCTTTTGGGATACAAGAATGTATATAAATTTTTGGTTATAATTACTGTGTTACTATTGAAGTATATTAGTCCCATTTGAAAAATTTGACATTGTAGTTCAGAGACATCATTCTTTTTTAGCATGGTCAGCTGCTATGGGATATTATGTTGGATGTTTTAAATATCAAATAGTTTCATCCTTCCAACTGAAGTTAATGTAGGGACAACAGCCCCTTTTAGCCGGGTATGGCAACGTAAGGTCCTTCTGACAGTGCTATGGCCATGTGCTACTAATTTTGTCTTTCTCTTTGACAGTAACTTAAATAAAGATGTATCTCCTCAACTCCTGGACTTGGAGGTTTAAAAGTGGTGGTAGTGCACTTTGAATGAAGCAGTCCCACCACATCTATATATAGACTTCAGACTGTTTTCCTCTCTTATATTTTGTATTCTTAATACATTCACTTCAAAAAAAGACTAGTCATTAAATATTGGGTCTAGAAATGCAGCATTAGAACAACAAAACTGGCTTTCAGGATAACAAATTGCCTCTGCATTTTTCATCTTATTTCAGCTTTTTGCTTTATGAACATCAATTTTAGCAGCCTTTCTAGGGGAGAATAATAAATGACATGGAAGTAGGTGTTTAGTTTCTCAGCTTTCATGATACTAAGGACTGTGCAAAAGCCAAAGCACATGTGCTGGCTAAATTCTGAGGCCCAAGAAAAACCTTGATGCATCATCATATACAGTTATTAAAAGTGGAACCTTGTATATATATATTATCTATTAATACTTTTAAAAATAATAAAAAAATTTTAAAATTAATCTGCATCATTTATTTACTTTACTTATAAAATTATGCCTTTACTTGTTTAAAACAGTTACTTACTTTCTTGTAAGAAAAAAAAGGACTGCCTTAATCTATATTATAAGTCCTAAGAAAATCTGTATAGACTTTATCATAATGGTTAGGTTAGTCCTAACAGCAATAATGAGATACCAGTAGTAGATTACTTATCACAATTTATTTATTGGTGACTACAGTGTATTCTTTTTTTATTTTTTATTTATTTTTTATATTAAATCATAGCTGTGTACATTAGTCCAATCATGGGGTATAGTGTGTGGGCTTCATATACAATCTGAAATATTTTTATCCAACTGTTTGACATAACCTCCATGAGATTTTCTCATTTATTATGTGAAAACATTTGTGTTCTGCACTTAGTAGGTTTCACTTGTCCCTTCTAAGATGCACCATAAGTGTGATCCCACCATTTACCCTCTCTCCACCTACCCTCCCCCTCCCCCTTCCCTCCCTTACCCCTTTCCCTATATTCTTGTGCTATAATTGGGTTATAGCCTTCATATGAAAGCTATAAATTAGCTTCATAGTAGGGGGCTGTATACATTGGATACTTTTTCTTCCATTCTTGAGATACTTTGCTAAGAAGAATGTGTTCCAGCTCCATCCATGTAAATATGAAACTGGTAAAGTCATCATCTTTCTTTAAGGCTGCGTAATATTCCATGGTATACATGAACCACAATTTATTAATCCATTCTTAGATTGAGGGGCACTTGGGCTTCTTCCATGACTTAGCAATTATGAATTGGGCTGCAATAAACAATCTGGTACAGATATCTTTGGTATAATGTGAGTTTTGGTCTTCTGGGTATATACCAAGTAAAGGAATTATAGGATCAAATGGCAGGTCTATTTTTAGATCTCTGAGTATTCTCCAAACATCTTTCCAAATTAACATATTTGCATTCCCACCAGCAATGTAGAAGTGTTCCCTTTTCTCCACATCCACGCCAGCATCTCTGATTTTGGGATTTCATCATGTGGGCTAATCTCACCGGCGTTAGGTGATATCTCAAGGTGGTTTTGATTTGCATTTCTCTAATGATTAAGGATAATGAGCAGTTCTTCATGTATCTGAAGGCCGTGCGCCTGTCTTCTTTAGAGAAGTTTCTTTTCAGATCTTTTGCCCATACTGAGATGGGATCTCTTGTTATTTTCTTGGTTGTTTCATTTGAAGAACAAATGTTTTTAATTTTTATAACAATCAGATTATATACTGTGTTCTATTGTAAGATTCCATTGACAAATGCATGTTTTCTCTTGAGAGTTTTATAGGGTTTAGTTCTTACATTTAAGT
>CAUYRH010024431.1:0-10130 GCA_963574655.1 Perodicticus potto | reverse complement strand
CTATACTTAATAGATTTGATGTGTATCCTTGCAATATGAACCATAGGAATTGTCTTAACACAATAATTAAGTAACTGAGGTGAAGGCTATATTAACTAGTTTGATGTAAGCATTCCTAATTATATATAAAATCAGCACATTTTACGCCATAAAGGCATCAATGTATACATGATCTATGTGTTTAGGTGTTCTGGATGTATACCTAGTAAAGGAATTATAGGATCGAATGACAGGTCTATTTTTAGATCTTTAAGTATGATTTTTAAAAAAAGGTGTAAGGGGTACAGGAGCTAGGAGTGAGTATGGAGATTGCACTGATACCTTTACAAAGGAGTACATATTAACAAAGTTGTTCAATGCCAATCCACTGCCCACTCATCGAATCGAAGAATAAAAACAGCAGAAGTCCTTCAAGATAGCAAATACAATTTTTAACAAGCATCCTAAAATTTTAGGGGTAGATTTTATATTCAAAGTGCATTTCACACTAAATATTTATTACAGAGTATTGAGATTTTTTAGCCCCCTTTTGCAAAGGGGGTGGTCTTCAAAAAAGAAAATTTTGTTAGCAAACCGTGGATATAAAATATGAAATCAAGATCATCTACTGCAGAGAAGCCAAACATCACCAAAAAGGATTAGTTTCTCTCAATGTCTAGAAATTTTTCATGGAAGACCTTGTCTGGCCTTTAGATATTAAAACTTCCTAACAAGTATTACACAGGAGTTTTAAATTAGAACTTGCTGTCACTGAGACAGTTATAAACTGATAAATACATCCTTTCTAGGCTAAGCTCCTGTAAAGTATGCACATGACTATGGCCAAGAAGCTCTCTGACAGTAGCCGGGTGTGATTGCAAAGATGTTCGCAAGCCGCCTGCAAGGCCAAGCAGGTGGCCCCAGGGTATGTATTTGTGTCCGTAAAATAAGCTACATTTCTCTGCTTCTCAAATTGTATACTTCCCTCCTGTGAAAGCTTCTAATAGAAATGCTTGCTGTTTTAATAATAATTATAAGCCAAAGAGTGATTTTCAAACTTACTTTTCATGCATTGGACTAATTCAACTTTGAGTTTTCTTACATAGCAAGAACATAAGAAATCATTTTATCCTATTGTTGTCCATAAGGTAGAGTCTCATAATTTTATCGATCATGAAAAATAGGAGTCATCCTTTAAAAACATTTATTCTCCTTTTATCATTATTTTTCACAAAACAGAAAAGTAATATATGAGGTGAGTGGCCACATCATAGAAAGGGAGGCGAGAGGGAAGAGGAGAAAGAAAACTCAGGTTTCTACCTTTTTTTACACCCATGTTTCATTTTGTTTATTTAATAATATTTTTCACAGCAAAAGTCTCCTCCAAGGGATTGTTCTGGAGTTCGCGTAATAGACTCTGCTTTCTCCTATCTGACTAGTAGAGCCTGTAATTAGTACTTAATTATAGTTTATATGGCCACTTTGGCCAGAAAGAAAAGAGCAGCTTTGTTACAGTCAATGAAGTATTTAAAGCTATGCCCAGGATAAGGATGGGTTTATTAAACACTTGGGTAAGCAATAATAAACGCACATTGATTGGGCAACTTGATAGATTTCTTTTATGTGCTGTTCACAAAAAAAAATTCAGGTGGAATTCAAAATAACAAGAAATCCTGTCTGAATATATGAATAGTATCCAATTCCCTGCAAGGCCAATAGAATAGCAGAAACATAATCCCTCCCTCCAACAAAAACTGAATTTCCAAAAATGTGAGATGTTCCTGGTTTGTGCTGATTCTGACAAAAAGGGTGGACACCGCTTATATTGTATAATAATAGGCAAAATGTCTTAAGAGCCAGACCTGGGCTCAGCACTTTGCTTATAGATAGGGGTTTGAGAAGTTGCCCAGGGTCAAAGAGAAAGGATTGAAAACAAGGAAGTTATATTTCACAACAGGAGCACTTAAACTGAAATTGATGAATTTAACTGCTTCACACTATGAAGGGTGCTTCTTGTGTAGACATCGGCCTTTAATTATTTCTAAACACTTTATTCCTTGCTGATATTTCTTCCCAAATGAAACCTTGTTAGAAGACAGCATCCTCTGTTCACTCTGGATGCTGGAGACACTTGCTTCTCATGTTTCTAGCATTCCCTGCAGCAAGGGCACCAGCGTGAGTCTAGGCACCAGCCAGGAGCACCTGGTACTAGCACCTGGTACTCGAATCACGAGCCAGTCATGCTCACAGAGGGAACAGAGGACCACTCATTTGACCAACAGCGGTTGCAGGGGCAATAAAAACTGCTTTCCTGGGGCAGAGGGAGCCTAGGTGCCAGAAATGGCTTTGAGGGAACAGGAGACCGTGGGGGCTGGGGAGCGTGGCAAAGGACTGTAGCATTGGTGCTCATCAGGGCAAGAGCTATCGATGTCTTCAAACCTGATCCTGTGCTAAAAATCATCACCATAACTACCTCTACAATATCCATGCCTCCCTCTATTCCTTCCTTCATTTGTTTGTCTTAGGTGAACCCTGGCCTTGCTCTAGTACAGTTAAACAGACAGTGCCAGGGCAGAAAGCAATCAAGTAATCCCACAAATACACAGTGTCAAATGGCCGCCCAGCTCTCAAGGACGAGTCCTGAATAGTTGAGGATATATAATGGGAGGCAGGATAAAACCGGGTAAAGAATGTCAGGAAAGGATTTTCTGAAGAAATTGCACAGGGACAGGGGAGTTAGTTAGATAAGGATACAGGATGGAAGGTATATGAGTTGCTACCATAACATATTGCCACAAACTTAGTGACTTATCACATATTTCTTACCCATCCAGGTCAGAGTTAGAAATGGGTCTTCCTGGGCTAACTAATGTCAGGTGTCTTCAGGATGGTTCCTGCTCCAGACTCTAGAAGACAATTCTTTCCTTCCTTTTATAGTGTCTAGAAGGCACTTGGGTCCCTTGGCTTATGGTTCCTTTTTCCATCTTCAAAGCCAGGAGTGTAGCATCTTCTGCTCCCTCTGACTTCTGATGTCCTCCTTACACACTGTGTCTCCCATTCTGACCCTTTTGCCTCCTTCTCACAAGAACCCTTATGATTACATTAGGCCCACTTGGACAATCCAGGATGCTCTCCTCAATATAAAACCATTAATTTAATCTGCAAAGTCTCTTTCAGCATGTACGAAAACGTGTTCATAGGTTCCAGAGATTAGGATGTGGATGGGACATTCTAGGCAAAGAGAACATCCTGGGCTAAGGCAGTGGGGTGGACTGGGTCATGGTGCACTTGAGTGGTGAAGAAGAAGAAACAGAGGAAATTGGGAAGAGGATAGCGTGAAAGAGGTTAACAGGAGACAAAAAGCACCACCAGTACAGGGAATGCCTCCCTGGGCATGTTAAGGACTTCACTCTGGATCATAATACTTTTTGAGGAGTCATGATCCAATTTGCATTTTTAAGGATGGCTGTGACTCCAGAGTAAAGAATTGATTATTTTGCAAGAAGAGAAGAAAAGGGAGAAGAAGGCATGAGGATCATGCACAATATAGTCCAAGATTCCAGGATACTTTATTTACTTATTATTACAAAATTTAGAGGGTACAAGTGTTTTTTGTCACATGGATAAATTGTTTCACGCTGAAGTCAGGACTTTCAGTGTTCACATCACCAGAATAGTGTACCTTGTACTTCATACTCACAGGTAGATCTTTATCCCTTATCTTCTTCCTGCCCTTTTCCCTTCTGAGTTTCCAGTGTCCACTATTGATCTTGAAGACCATATATATACTTTCTTTAGCTCTCACTTAAGTGAGAACATGTAGTATCTGTTTCTCCATTCCTAGGATACTTCACTTAGAATAATTGTCTCCAGTTCCATCCAAGGTGCTTCAAAAGACACTTCATTCATTGTTATGGTTGAGTAGTGCCCTGTGGTGTGTGTGTGTGTGTGTGTGTGTGTGTGTGAGAGAGTGAGTATATGTACACTATATACACCAAATCTTTTTAAAGATCAGTTTCTTTGTTAAATTTTATTTATTTTTTTTTTCTGGAGACAGAGTCTCACTTTATAGCCCTTGGTAAACTGCCATGGTGTCACACCTCACAGCAACCTCCAACTCCTGGGCTTAGGTGATTCTCTTGCTTCAGCCTCCTGACTAGCTGGGACTACAGGTGCCCACCACAATGCCTGGCTATTTTTTGTTGCAGTTCTTCCAGGACCGGGTTTGAACCTGCTACCCTTGGTATATGGAGCCAGCACCCTACTCACTGAGCCATAGGCTCCTCCCTATTAAAATTTTCTTCCTTTATTAAATCATAACTGTGTATATTGATGCATTTATGGGATACAGTATACTTACTGATTTGATGTACAAAGTGAAATGCTTACATCAAACTGATTAACACATCCATTACCTCGCTTACTTATTGTCGTAAGACAATTGTAGTCTTTTCTTAATAGTTTTGAAATGTACCATTGCATAATGCACATTTGGTGAGGTCCCACCAAATACTCTCCCTCCTCCTGACCTCCCCCCTCCTCTTGCCCTCTTCTTCCCTCCTACTTTCTGGATTATATTTATGTTTTACCATTCACATGAATGTGTAGGTGATTATATATTGATTTCATAGTAATATTGAATACATTGGATGCTTTTTTTTTCCATTCTGGAGATACTTTACTAAGAAGAATATGTTCCAGCTCCATCCAGGTAAACAAAAAATATGTGATGTCTCCATCTTTTTATGGCTGCACAGTATTCTATGGTATACATATACCATAATTTGTTAATCCAGTCATGGTTCAATGGGCACTTGGGCTGTTTCCATGTCTTGGCAATTATGAATTGGGCTGCAATAAACATTCTAGTGCAAATGTCTTTGTTGTAAATGATTTTTGATCATCTGGGTACATACCTAGTAGAACAATTGCAGGATCAAACGGTAGGTCTACGTTTAATTCTTGAGTATTCTCCAAACTTGTTTCCAAAAAGGAAGTATTAGCTTGCATTCTCACCAGCAGTGTAGAAGTGTTCCCTTATCTCTGCATCCACACCAAGATCTGCAGTTTTGAGATTTTGTTATGTGGGATAATCTTACTAAAGTTAGATGATATCTCAAAGTGGTTTTGATTTTCATTTCTCTGATGATTAAAGATGATGAGCACTTTTTCATGTGTTTATAGGCCATGCGCCTGTCTTCTTCAGAGAAGTTTCTGTTCAAGTCCCTTGCCTGCATAGAAATGGGGTTATTTGTTCTTTTCTTATTTATTAGTTTGAATTCTCTGTGGATTCTAGTTATCAGACCTTTGTTGAAAGCATAATCTACAAAAATCTTCTCCCGTTCTGAAGGTTGTCTATTTGGTTTACTTATTGTGCTCTTGGCTGGGCAGAAGCTTTTTAGTTTGATTAGATCCCAGGAATATATTTTTGGTGTTGAAAACAAAAGAATCATTCAGAAGATCAATGAAACAATAAGTTGATCTTTTGAAAAGATGAATAAAATTGATAAGCATTTGGCTAACCTAACCAGAAATGGAAAAGTAAAATCTCTAATATCACCAGTAAGAAATGATAAAGGAGAAATAATAACAGATACCTCAGAAATCAAAAAAAAAAAAAAAATCCTCAATGATTACTACAAAAAACTCTATTCTCAGAAACATGAAAATCTGGAGGAAATGGACCAATGATTGGAAGCACGCCATCTTCCTAGACTCAGCCAGGAAGAATTAGAAATTCTGAATAGATTTATATGAAGAACTGAAATAGCACCAAGTATACAAAATCTCCCAAAAAAGAAAAGTCCGGGTCCAGATGGGATCACATCAGAATTCTACCAAACATTTAAAGAGGAACTAGTACCTATATCACACGACCTTTTCCAAAACAAAAAAAGGAACACTCAACACGTTCTACAAAGTAAATAACACCACATTTTTTTTTTAAATCACTTATCAGGTGGTGGGCATTGTCTTTGTAAAAATTGTGCTACAAGAAACATTTGGGTGTTGGTGTCTTTCCATAAAATGACTTTTCTTTGGGGTAGAAGTCTAGTAGTGGAATTGCTGGATTAAATGATAGGTGTACTTAATTCTATAATCCTTTGCGTAATCTCCATACTGCTTTCCATAGATGTTGTACAAGTTTGCATCCCCACCAACAACATACAAGCATTCCCTTCTTACTGCAACCACAGCAACATCTGTGGTTAGGTAGCATCTCATTTTGGTTTTAATTTGCATTTCCCTGACAATTTGTGATGTTGATCATTTTTTATATGTTTATTGGCCATTTGTCTATCTTCTTTTGGAAAAAGTTTGTTCATATCTTTTTCCCACTTTTGGAAAGGGGCAATTTTAATTTTCTTTTTTCTCATTCATTTGTCTGAATTTTTTGTAGATTCCAGATATTAGCCCCTTGTCAGATGTATAGCTTGCAAATATTTTTTCCCATTCTGTAGATTGTCTATTTACTTTGTTGATTATGTCCTCTGCTGTGAAGAAACATTTTAGTTCAATTTAAGTCCCATTTCTTTATTCTTGTGGTTGCTATATTTGCTTTGGGGGTCTTCTTCATAAAGTCTTTGCCTAAGCCAATGTCTAGAAGAAATTTTCCTATATTTTCTTGTAGATTTTTTTTATTTGCACATACTTTTAGAAAACCAAAATATGTGATGGAGTTAGATTCCCTAAAACACACACACACACACACACACACAAAACACACTTCCTTCCCACCCCTTCCTATCTCAAGTCTATTAACCAGAAACCATCTCAACTGTAGTGAAGAAACAGGATCCAGGCAGGGACATATATAACCTGGGGGACTAAAATCAGGCATTTAGAATAGCATCAACATATTTTAAAGCAAAGTTAATGCTTAAAGAAGACCACTCTAAAATAAACAAAAGTTATTAGTGGAAGTTTTTTAAAACAAACAAACTTCTGCTCTGATAGTTAGCCTTTATCTCAATCCCTCTGTGTTTAATTCTCCCAAGAGTTTTAATTATTCAGACTCACCTTTTCTTAAAGCATATAAGTTCCCTCTTCCTGACATGAAAGTTACACTTTTCTACATTTCCATCCTCACTTATTTTATTTAAGTATATCTCTGCAAAATGAAAGAAAATGTTTTTCTATCACAGTGATAGTTTAAAGCATGGGTAAAATATAAAGTACAGATAAACTTCTGTAAATATTCATTACACTTTCAGGGAAAGTCCACTATCTTCCACAAAATCCTTATAAATTTTAGAGAGAGGATATTTTCCTGGTCACCTTTGGTTTTGAGTCTCTTTTTCTTTTTTTTTTTTTCTTTTCCTTTCCTTTCCTTTCCTTTCCTTTCCATTTCTTTCCTCTTTCTTTCTTTTTCTTTCATTGGAGAAAGAGTCTTCCTAGGTCACCCTAGGTGCAGTTCATAGCTTACTGCAACCTTAAACTGGGTTCAGGGGTTCCTTCTACCACAGCCTGGGATTCCAGGAGTATGCCACTACACCTAGATAATTTTTCTATTTTTAATAGAGATGGGGTCTCTTGCTTAGGCTGGTATCAAACTCCTGAGCTCAAGCAATCCTCCTGCTTTGGCCTCCCAGAGTGCTAGGATTATAGGCAAGAGCCACTGCTCCCAGCCAGCCCCTTTCTTAGATGAACAAATATAGTTTAAAAAATTTCCAATTTTTATGTCTATGATCCACTAGCCCCTTTGTGCCCTTGCATTTAGAAAACATTACTGAAGTTTTTATCATTTTCAGTGAGTGAAGAGGTCAGTAGGATATCTAATGTGCTTGGAGAACAAAATAAAATGATTATATCAATTAAATATTTAAATTGTTACAACTATGACCATCTTCCAGTTAAGTTTCAGGTAACCAGTTATCCTCCAGATTTTCCAAAAGTCTTACTCCAGGAATATTTACTCAGTCTCAAAAGGAAGGTACTTGTGAATCTTGAAAAAGAATCCACTCCTCTCTGCTGTAACTGATCTAGGATATCGCCAATGATACCCAGTGGTAACCTTTCCCCACACTAGTTTTTTAGAACAATGACCTGGAGAGATTGACTCTAATCATGGTCTCTTGTTTAAAGACCCCATCTCTACTAGCACATCTTCAAGCTGCTTCTTCCATCTTCAAACATTCTCGTCCACTGGTTCTTTCCCTGGCAAAACAGTGTTCTTCTGATATGTTCTGGGCCCCCCATCCTCTTCAGCTCAGCTCTCACACATTGAGGGTCCTCAACACTCAGTCCTGGGACCCTTTTCTCCATAAATTTTCCTTTTACATAGCATCATCTATGCTGATTGTCCAAATTAGACTTCAGTTCAAACATCCCCAACACTAGTGGGGTGTCCACAACATCCCTAAATGTACCTGGGCTCTTTACAAACTCTTTTACGAAGCCTGATTCTCTCTTCATGTTTCTATTTCATCAACAGACCATCTAGCTGGGCAGGTAGAAACATAACTATCCTTCTTAATTCCCTTCTCTCACCTATTGCAACTCCTTTCCACCTTACCATTTACATGTCTCTTAAAAATCATTCATTTTTCTTCTTCTTCACTGCTACCATAGTCCATGCTCTCTTTCACTAGGACTACTGAATGTATCTCATTTCCATATACACAGCACACTACCTTCTCTCCCCAGATCTTTGCACATGATATTTTCATCACTTAGTTAACTCAACTGTTCAATCTTACCTTTAGATAATATCCTTAAGGAAGACATAGATGATCTCCTGGTCTAAATTAGTTTCACTCATTAGATGTGTTTGCAAGGCCTCATTTCTTGGCTCACATTACTCAATGTAAAATTCTGGATTTATTTAAGGAATAGTTTTTTAAATGTCTGCCTTCCCCACTACACTATCATTTATGTGATATGGAAAGACTCTATCTTTTGTATTTTGTTCATTAATATACCACCCAGCATCTTTCACATAATTACACATATAATTACACATACAAAACATTTTTAATGAATTTGTGGCTCACATAATCATAATAACATTTAATCTAGGTGAAGATTTAAATGTTTTTCTATAAAGACATGATAATAAATACTTTAGACATTACAAGCCTTGTAATATCTGTTGCAAAAATTCACTATTCCATCTTAATATGAAAGCAGCTGTATGTAATCTTTAAACAAATGGCTGTGTCCTCAAAAACAGGCTGCAGGCTGTATTTGGTCCAAGGACTTAGTTTGCTGGTTCATAATCTAGACTATTGAGCTTTTAAACAACTCCATGTAAAGAACATTACACTATTCTTTTGGACCATTTTCCATCTTTGACAATAATTAAAGATTTCTTCAATTCACAGTATTAAATAGTACCCTTAATATGTCCATCTTTGGGGGAGGAGCCAAGATGGCAGCCGAGTAACAGCTTCCTTGCAACTGGGCATGGTGAGACTGGGGAGAGAAGAATTCAGGCATCTCTGGCTGGCGAGATCTGCCCAGAAACATCCCTTTGGGGATACAGGGAGACAGTGTGAGACTTCTGGACCCCTGAGGAAGGCAAAAGCAGTGGAGATCTGGCAAGTGCTTGCATGTGTTCGTTCGGTCTAATCCTGCTGGCAGCTGTGGCTACAGCAGCAGTGAGACTGCAAACTGGAAAGGCCTTACCTGTGAGCTGTTTGGGTTTCTTTTGGACTCGGCATTCAGTTGAACTGCCTTGGGAGAACTGGGGCAAGAGTGTGGGAGTCTGTGAGTGTTGTCTGGGGCTGCAGACTGAGCGATCAAGCCAGACGGAGCTACCAGTGTTTGGTGGTGGGCTGTGTAGAGCCATCATAGGAGAACTGCCCAGGCAAGCTCCACACTCAAGGTCGCAGAACAAGCATTGGGTGGGAGTGAGTAATCTAGTGACTGAGCAGCCTAAAGTTGGAGACTGAGACGCCTTGCAGCCTTAACCCTCAGGGGCATTGGGTGAGACCGGTTTTGGCACACTGGGTAAGTGGAGAGCCACTTAAAGAGTGATCCCAGTGACAAGCACTTTCCTGGGAAAGCTTCTGCTTAGCCCATGTTAGCAAGTTAAAGTGCCTTCTAAACAGGCTGAGGAGGATTTAAGCTCTCCACCCTGTGGGGTTTGAGAAATCATTAGAGGCCTCCAGTCTCCATTTTGTTCACCCGTATCAACATTGCAATTAACA
>CAUYRH010024428.1:0-24495 GCA_963574655.1 Perodicticus potto | reverse complement strand
GTGATCAATTTTGGAGTATGTTCCACGGGCTGATGAGAAGAATGTATATTCAGTTTTGTTAGGATGAAATGTTCTGTAGATGTCTGTTAAATCCAAGTGTTGAATGGTTTAATTTTAAGTCTAAAATTTCTTTGCTTAGTTTCTTATTGGAGGATCTATCCAACACTGCAAAAGGAGTGTTAAAATCTCCAACTATTAAGAAGGCTAGAGTAAATCAAGTTGCTCATGTCTGTTAGAGTCTGTCTTATAAATTGACATGCATTCTGGTTGGGTGCATAAATATTAATAATTGAAATCTCATCATATTGAGTGTTAACCTTCAAAAATACGAAGTGACCACCCTTATCTTTCCTTACTTCTGTTGGTTTAAAGCCTATTGTATTGGTTGAATAAAATTTCAACACCTGCTTTTTTCTGATTTCCATTTGCCTAAAATATAGATGACTATCCCTTCACCCTGAATCTATATTTATATTTTAAGGTAAGATGAGATTCCTGTATATAGCAGGTATCTGGCCTGAGTTTTTGTATCCAGTCAGCCAATCTGTGCCTCTTTAGAGGACAATTTAAGCCATTCACATTAATTGAGAATAGTGATAAGCCTGGTAGAATTTTGTGTATCAAGTTTTTCAAAAGTTCAGTGGATATTTTTGATCCTTTCGCCGTTGTGGGAGATAGAGTTTGATCAAAAGTTTCAGAGTGAGTTTATTTTTGTGGTGGAGGATTTCACTGGTAATTATGGAGGATAGGTCTGAGGATATCCTGGAGATCTGGTTTAGTTATAGCAAATTTCTTCAACATGTGAATGTCGTTGAAGTATTTAATTTCCCCATCATAAATCAAACTCAGTTTAGCTGGATACAGGATTCTGGGTTGAAAGTGTGTTAACCACACCTGCCCCAACACGGACTGCAGTGGAGATAGGGACACCAGCTCCGGGCAGCAGCACAGTTCGGGGCTGAGTCGCAGTTTCTGTCAAATCAAACAGTGCCTGCTCCACAGGGGAATATAGCCAGGACAGAATCACAAATTCTGTGAAAATATAAGTGTCAGCAACATCAATCAGGGGTGGGGCTGGAACTGAGTGAAACACCCCTGCCTCCATTAAGTACCTAAGGTTGTCAGGCCTCACCTTTCCCTGCCAGATAGTGGCAGAGAATGGCAGCCTGGCAGTATGATTCATGTGCTTTACATTTACCTGATCTCATTGGGCATTAGGTTCTCCTAAGGAGCACACAGCCTAGACACCTCAAATGTGCAATTTACAATAGGGTTTGAGCTCCTATGAGAATCTAATGCTGTCCCTAATCTGACAGGAGGCAGAGCTCAGGTGTGATACAAGTGATGGGGAGCAGCTGCAAATACAGATGAAGCTTCACTCACTGATTTCTGCTGCTCACCTCCTGCTGTGTGGCCTGGTTTCCAACAAGTCACAGACTGCTACCAGTCCACAGCCCAGAGATTGGGGACTATAAGATTATACTATTTCTGTTGCATCACTTCCTTTTGTTTTTTTCCATTTGTTTCAGTTTTTCCCCAGGGCTTCCAAATCCATGTGAATTTACATTAATATGTTATTGATTACCAATAGACTCATTTAAAAAATTTTCATGTGTTCATAAATATTGCTTACCTTATGCTGTTTAGCATGAGTAAAAACACCATAAAAATGTTCTGGCTGAGAAAAGATGAGGTTAACTCCAGGAGAAATAAATGAAGTTGGGATAATCTAGTCTAATTAGTTATTTGTCATATAAGAGAAAAGAGTTTACAGAATTCTAACTTGGGAAGTTTTTACATATTTTTTTTTTAATTTTTTGCGGTTTTTGGCCAGGGCTGGGTTTGAACCCACCACCTCTGGCATATTGCGCCAGTGCCCTACTCTTTTATGCATTGTTTTTAAAAATATTTTTTCTACCTTCACTGTCTCTCTCTCTCTCTTTCCTTGTTCTGCAATTCCAATGACATAAATGTTGACTATTTTCTTAGAGTATCATGGGTCCATGAGGATGAGGATTCACTTTTTCCTCTGTCTGTTTTCTCCTTGTTGTTCAGATTAGATACTCTCTCTTGTCATTGAAGTTCACTAATTATTTCTTCTGTTCTCTTCATTCTACTGTTGAGCCCATTAAATGAGTTTTTGAATTTTAATTATTGTATGTTTTAATTCTCAAATTTTCCATTGGGTTCTTCTTTATATTATCTATTCCTTTACCAAGATTTTTTTTTTTCATTTGTTTCTTAGAGTCTCACAGGTCCCTGAGGATGTACATTTTTTCAAGTGTGTTCATATTTGCACTTTGAAGCATTTTCATGATAGTTGCTTTAAAATTTCTATTAGGTAATTCTAACCTCTCTGTCACCACTGACATCTCTTGATTGCCTTTTCATGTGTATTAATTGTGATTTACCCCCTTATTGGTATAAGTGATTTTTAAAGTGACATTTGAATATGTGGGGTATTATGTTAGAGAATTTAAAAATCCTGTTTCATCTGGTTGGACACCACTCCAGGAGACGAAGGGGTGATCATAACCTTGTCACTGCCAAGTTGGGGAGGAGGTATATATTTCCTAATTGGCCTCTGTTCACATGAGGGGTTTGGGAGTAGGATAGGAAGAAGGTCTCCTAAACAGGGGTGAGAGTTTTGGCTCCTTATTTGACCTCAGCTGACATCACCCTAGCAAGGTGGGCAGGAGTGCTTTGTTATTGGGGTGGACAAGAGGGGACGCTGGAAAGGACTGGCTCATTGTGCTAGTGAAAGTCTTGACTCTCCATCAGGGGCCCTTGGACACCACAGGGTAGTGGTAGAGTGCAACTAAATGTGTAGGCTTTAGCTGTACTTAGTGAAAGGAGTAGGGAAGAGTTCTTCTCCATTTAAAAAAAATGGAAAATAAAAAGAAAAAAAAGAAAAAAAATGGGAGTCAAACAACCTAGAATTTTAATTAATGTAAAAATAAATTTGAAAATTTGAGACTTGTGCACATTATGAGCACAATTAAACCAAATTGCTCAAATAAATTCCTTAAAACTCTTCCCCCTCCCCCAACCTCTGATATAGATCTTTCATATAACAGGGGGTAGAAAAGAAAAACAAATTCCAAAATGTTCATGGATCAAGTTGACACTCTCTTAATAAGAATAATTTTTATTTTATCATCACGTTTAAAAAATGCTATTAGCGTTTTACATCCTAACTGATACAAAATTTATCTTTGGGATAGTCTACACATCATAGGGGTTGACTTAGTTATATTAAATCTGAATTTGAATTTGGTGCCCATATTTTTATTTTTAACCAGTGGAGAAAATAGCAATGCTTGATGAAAATAAGCAACTTGATATACAACCCTTCAACTGGTAGTCTAAGAATAAACCCACACAAACTTTCCATAAAAGTGAATTAGCAAATCTTAAGCTAAAAGAAGACATGAGATGGCAAGATTTCAGCATGTTTCACATTTTACAGTATTTTAAATTTCAAGTTCAAATATAGACACAAATATTCACTATTTGTCAAGTGACTGTAGTAGGTTGCCTACAACTCCACTGGACAATACACAGCAGTAGGTACGGGTTAGTAGTGTCTTCTCTTCTATCCTCTTTTCCTTTTAATGTATCTGTTGCATATTGGGGCTTGCGATGATGTTTGTAGCCATGGAACATTTTTTTCAAATTATGATGCTAAATGATCTGTGTAGAAACCAATTGACCTTTTGAATGGAGTGTCAGTACATCACTGTGTAAAATTAAGGCAGACTGTTTTATAGATCTGGTCTTGAGGAGTCATCCTAGTATATGTTTGGGAGGGTTTCTTTTCCTTTTTGTGTGTGCTTTTACAAATTCACTAATTTGTTTTTTATTTTTATCTTTTGTTTGGGATTCATTGAGGGTATAAAGAATTAGGTTATACTGATTGCATTTGTTAGGTAAAGTCCTTCTTATAATTGTATCCCACCCTCAAGAGGTGTGCCATACACTGTGACCCCGCCTTCTTCTCCCTCCTTCCTTCTCCCTGATCCCTCATTCCCCTATCCCCCACCTTGTATTAGATCATCTTATTAAAATAGAGTACTTTGGATTCTTGGTTCTCCATTCTTATGATGCTTACTAAAAAGAATGTGTTCTGCCTCAATCCAAGTTAATACAAAAGATGTAAAGACTCCATCTTTTTTAATGGCTGAATAGTCTTCCAGGTATACATATTCTACAGCTTGTTAATCCATTCCTGGGTTGGTGAGCATTTAGGCTGTTTTCACATTTTGGTGATTGTAAATTGAGCTGCAATAAACAGTCTAGTGCAAATGATCTTATGATAAAATGATTTTTTTTTCTGCCTAGTAATGGGATTGCAGGATCAAATGGGAGGTCTAATTTGAGTTCTTTGAGGTTTCTTTATACTTCCTTCCTAAAAGGTTGTATTAGTTTGCAGTCTTACCAGCAGTGTCAAAGCATTTCCTGCTCTCTGCATCCAGGCCAGTATCTGCAGCTCTGAGACTTTGTGATGTGAGGCATTCTCACTGGGGTTAGTTGATATCTCGGGGTGGTTTTGATTTGCATTTCTCTAATAATTAGGGAGAATGAGCATTTTTTCATGTTCATTAGCCATTCATCTGTCCTCTTTAGAGAAGTTTCTATTCATGTCTCTTATTCAGTGATATATGGGATTGTTGGGTCCTTTTTTTGTTGGTTTCTTTTTCAAGTACACATCTTTAAAAAAAGTTTTTTAGCAGGAGCATGACTAATTTTATTGGTTCACTAATCAAGGCAAACTCAATTCTCTGGAAAAATAAAATAACACTCCCTACATTACCTATTTTCTTTCCCTTTTATTTATACAGCTCCCACCTCCTTTCCAAATTTTATTACACTACACCTTAAGTATTGTAATAACTTCCCAACTGACCTTCCTCCCTCCTGTGCACCTTGGGAGGGTTTGATTATATGAGTAGTTACATCAATTGCTTATGACCACAGCTGTTTTGAGCATCCTAGTGGGAATGTTAGAAATTAAAACTGTAGGTAAATTTCAGTGGATCAAATGGGATTGCTGTCTGTAAGTCTCAGAATGTAAAATGGAAAAAAAAAATAATAAGAGAAAGTAAAAGAGAAAAATTCCTTGGTAGTTCCCTGACAGCTCCATCAATGAGATGTTGAAATTTTTAAAAATTAATCCCTTATCAGCTTTGTAGATGTGGTCCATGAGCTTTGGTGGACATGTTTTAATGTCTTCTTTTAAAAACAAAATAAAGCTATTCACCCCCCCCCCACCAGCCACTATTAACTTCCACTGAGAGGACATAAAGTGCCAGCAACAACAGAAGCTTTTTTAATGTGCACTGCCTGAAATCCCAAAGAATAGTGAGTGCTCATTTTATGAGGCTTTTGTCAAGGCCATATGCCCCCCAGATGCACAGTTTATGTTATGAACAAGGACTTTCACCTGATTTTGATTTACTATGATTCACTGCAAATTTATACCATGAAAAAGAGATACCACTGGTGGGGCGGGGGAAATGCATTGAGGATGTCAGCTGAGAATAATATACCCTTAATTATGGTTTCTTTTTAAATTGCTTTTCAGTATGTGGAAACATATTACTCATGATAATATGCTAGCAAAGTACATGAAAACAGTACAAGACATTTACACATCTCATGTTTTTTAATTGGTAGGTTATCTTTGTTTGAAATTATATGAATTCATGGATCAAATTGCTTTTAAATGTACAGGTACTGTCATTGGTACTGTTTCCTACAAAAAGAGAGTGCTTTAACATGTTTCAGAATTATTTGGAGGATGTCTGGTTTCTAATTTTTTTGTAATAAGTGAGCATTAAAATGCACATCTTCCACTGTAGCAAATCTTTTGAGGTTTGAATGTAGGTTGCTAAGTCACTTGAAACAAAGACTTTTTAAAAAATACATATAATATTTGAAAATCATGTTGTAGTCCAAATATGATGAGCTAGAGAAAAACTATCATAATGTAGAAGCCAACCACGAAGTCAACTTCTTTTTTTTTTTTTTTTTTTTTGAGACAGAGCCTCAGGCTTTCGCCCTGGGTAGAGTACTGTAGCATCACAGCTCACAGCAACCTCCAACTCCTGGGCTGAAGTGATTCTCCTGCCTCCATCTCCCAAGTAGCTGGGACTACAGGTGCCTGCCACAACGCCCGGCTATTTTTTGGTTGCACCCATCATTGTTGTTTGGCGGCCCCAGGCTGGACGCAGGCCCAGCTCAGGTGTATGTGACTGGCACCTTAGCCACTTGAGCCACAGGTGCCGAGTTGTCAATTTCTACGTCTTAATTTTTTTTTTAAAGAAAGTTGGTATATGTTTATTAATAACAGACAAAGTATAAACTTCAGAGCAAAGAAAATTACCAGAGATAAAGGAAGACATTATATAATGATAAAAGGATCAATTCACCAAGAACACATAATGGTCATAAATGCATGCTCTCGTAACAACAAGTCCTCATAAAGTGAAAACTGAAAAAACTGAAAGGAGACATATATACATCCAAAAGTATAGTTGGAAACTTCTATACTCCTTTCTCATTAATTAATAGAACTAGTGGACAGAATATTATTATTTCTTATTTTTATGCTGTGTTATAAAAAATTACTCAATTTTCTACACAATGAAATTGATTGATTGTTTGACCTTTTGTGATGAGTTAGGCATTAACCGTACCTCTGAAGGTGTGAAGGTGTGCAGAATGCCCACTACAATGCCGTTACTTGTGACTTGGACATACTTGCTTTTTCGGCCTTAGGAACGTTGTAGTTTCCACTGCTGATGGGGATTCAGGTCCATTGTAAGCACTAGATGTAAATGTTGCTAACTGAAGTCCTCAGGAATGTACTAATATAGCCTTTTTTTCTATCTCTAGTATTCAAAAATTCAAGCCTCTCCTTTCCCCCAAAACAAAAATTCAAAGCCCAGTCTTTGTGGAAAATGTTCCAGATTTTGTTATCTTTAACAGTATGTGTTGAGCCATCATTTTAAAGAGATAACTGTCTACTTGAATGTGCCAAATCTCTGACCTTTTCAGGTTCTGTCTTCTGAATAAGGTTATCATCATGTATCTCTTAACTTTTCTTTTTCTTCTTTTCTTTTTTGTTTGGCAGAGAATTCTTGTCCCTGTCATTATATAATTTTTTGTAATCTTAAAAAAAAGAATTTGTTAAATATATACCTCAAGTTTTCTGATAATTTTTATTTCCCTTAATGAAAATTAATGAACATTTATTCCATGAAAGAAAAAAATGAGAATTTTAAGCAAAGGGATAAGACATAATTGATATCTTCATAGTTATGGTATAGGACAAGGGAAGAAGTCACATGAGTAACTTTAACATGATGGGTGATCTCTGCTAATGAGTGCATATTGGTGGATTAGTTCAGTTCCATCTAAGTCAGACCTATGAATGAGATTAACTACTAATATAGGGATTATCCAGAAGAATTGATTGGATGGTGGATAGAAGATGGTTAATAGAACACAAGAGGTCTGGGAGCTAAGCAGAATGGAAATCAAATAAGGAAATAATGAAAATCCAAGGAGCAAACCATGGCTTAGCCTGAGGCAGTTAATAGAAACTGGAGGCAGCTATGTGACGTGTGTGATGAGGAAAGTTTTGGTGAACAGTTTGCTAGTGGAAGCATGTAATTTTAAGGGGTCACTGCAAAACTCCCTGAGGTCATGCTTAGAGTACTTTTATGAGTTTTGACCTCTGATTAAGTTGGATGTTGGTTCAAAAGAAGGCAGTTTTTAAGCTAGATAATATTCAAGCATGATTACTGACCAAGGGAAATGATTTGGTAAAGACTGAGACTCACTTTTTAGAACTCGTTTAAGAATTTCAAAAGAAACAAAAATCTCCCAGTAGCATTGTCTGAGTTTAAATCAGTAGAAAAGGATGCATTAACAGATCTCAGGGAGAAGTCTGGGGTTTAGAAAATTCAATTGAGTGCTCCAGGGTTCTAATGCTGGAAGGAAAAAAATCATGCACAGCTCAGTGGAAATTTGCACTGTCAATTATTTACATACAACTTACAGGGAAATTTTGCCCCAGAATTGACCTTCCTTATTAGTCATAAGAGATACACTAGGGCTAATTTTTATAATTTATTATATGGATTTTTTTAAAATACAGGAGATGGTAAAAGGCTTTCTTAAGTTATTTTCTGAACAAATACTTTTCTGTCTTTTCTACTATAAATGCTGCCTTGATCTCTTTCCAGACTTTGTTGCTTAGCTTTTTGTTTTTTTTCCAACCTAGCATTAGAAAAACAAGACCCCAAATTGTCAAATCTTGCAAAGACAACCTATCTTGACCAAATGTTCTTTTCAGATGCTGTAAGGAATAGAATAGTGAACTTCTAAAATTTATGTCCTACTTAAGGTGAGATTATTCAAGAGTAATTTAATGTTCCTGGTGTCCTCATAAGAAGAGAAGAGATACTGAAAGAGAGAGACAAAGGAGAGTGCTGTTGATGATGGAGACAGCATCCGGAGTCATGTGTCTATTAGCCAAGGATCACTAGCAATACTGGAAATCAGCAGCGGGGCGTGGAATTTACTTTCCTCTAGATCCTTTAGAGGTAACATGGTTGTGACAGCACCTTAATTTCAGACTTTACAGCCTCTAAAACTATGAGAGAATAAATTTTTGTTGTTTTAAGTTACCCGGGTTTCATACCATGTTACAGCATCCCCACAAAACTAATACAGATAACACTAACATCTTTAAATAATTGAGACCTAAATCCCCTTGATCCATTGTAGACCTCTCATATGCTGTTTTGAAAATTTGAGGGACAGGTGACAACAGAACTGGGAAGAGTGATGTTAATGGTCTGAGGAATATAATCACATTCTGCTTAGATTAATATAGAAATTTTAGATTGCTATTAAGTAATCAGAAAATTAAGTAAATCAAGAATTATTCTTATTCTTCATGATTTGTTGACAATGGGAAGTAGACTCCAGAAAAGGTACTTGATCTGGCAAATGTATCCATTTTTAGCTTGCTATGAGATTAGTTGGATTTGGAAGCTTTGCCAGAATAACTTGAAAAGACTGAGCAATTCTGATCTGTATTAAAACAGAGCTTGATTGGTCCACTCAAACTGGTGGAAGACTCGGCAATTCCCTGAATGGGGTAGTGCATTAGTTTTCTAGGGCTACCAGAACAAAATACACAGAGTAGGTGGCTTAAAGAACAGAATTTCTATTTTCTCATGGTGCTGAAGACCGCAAGTCCTGGATAAAGGTGTCAGTGGGTGGTTTCCCCCGAGGCCTCTTTCCTTGGCTTGTAGCAGGTGGCAGCTGTCTTGTTTCCTCTTAACTTGATCTTCCTTCTCTGTACATGCACCCCTGTTGTCTTTCTGTATATCCAAATTTCCAATTCCCATAAGGGGACCAGTTAGATTGGAGTAGAGCTCATCCTAATGGCCTCCTTTTAACTTAATAACCTCTTTGAAGACCTACTTCAAAACATAGTCATACTCTGAGATACCCCAAATTAGGACTTCTACATATGAATTTTGGGACTACTTATTTTCATAACAGGTATCTGGAAAATTTAAGTGTTAAAGACAACTGAGAAGTATTTTTGTGTCCTATATTGGAAAGAATGGAAATTTGAAGAGGAATAACATCATAGAAGAATAAAAATGTTACCACTTATCAAGGATATCAATGGGACACATTCCATAGATTAAAAAATGTGTTTCTGAGGGAGAGGCCAAGATTGTGGAGTAGCAGCTGCTCTCAAGGAGAGGACCAAAAGTTGTAAGTAGATGTTCACCTTGGATGAACTGTCTTGGAGAGAGCATTGTCAGTCATCAGAGAAGCAACAGGAGAGCAAGGCAAGATGATCACTGAGCAGGATTGGAAGATACTCAGTTGAAGCGTCCACATGTGGGGAAGGGCCAGAAGAAAGAACCTGGGGCAACGTGTTCCCCCCATGGACACTGCAACCCAAGCAGTGAGGGGCCTCCCCAACACATCAGGCCTCTGAACTGATCAGGGAGCTGCCTGGACACTGTGCAGTAACATTGCACGGGAGAGAAGGCCCAGAGCAGTAGCTGGTGGCTTCCTTTCTCGGTTGCTACAATTGATGCTATTCTAAGCTCTCAGGCCCAGAGCCCAGTCTTGTTAGGCAGTGGCATAACTGTAATCACTTTTGTATCACTTATGCAAGGCTGGGTAAAGAGTGGGGAAGACATTCCCACTCACCCCATGACTGGGAGTTGTGTATCCACCCTCCACAGGGGGATTTGAGCAGAGTGGATGCCCACTTCCCTCAGCATCTGCTGACACCACCTGAGAAGTACTACAGCAGTAGCGGCGGCCAGTCTTGCAGGGGGAGAGTGCCCCAGCTGTCTGGAGTTTTCCCTGTGGTCCGACATGCTGCCTTGGGCCTTGCCCGTGGTCCAACATGCTACCACAGACCTATTAGCCATGAGTGCCCCCTGCTGCATGCTGTCACTGCCCCCTGGACCTGAATGGAGTGAACAGCTACAACCCTGACACCTGTGGTCACTGTCTGGGTAGCTTTGCTTAGCTGCCACTCTCACTGCTGTTGCTGCAGACAGATCCAGGCAGAGCAATTTTCCACACTACCAGCCTTCATGGGGAAGGACTCTACCAGATTTTCTCCAAGGCCTGGGGACCAGCCCACCACTCTTCATGTCTGTCCCACAGCATTGGCTTGGACTGAGGTAACAAAAGGGTAATGGGATGACGTTGCTGTATTACAGCTCCCACTGCATTTACCCTTCTGCCAGGTCAATCTTCTGGAGTAGGACATAAGTGTGCCGTCTAGGGACCTCTTTTTTTTTTCACTATGTAAGAGAGTACCGGGGTCTTGCTCCAGGGGCAGGGTCCTTTAAGGTCTGTGGAAACTGGCAGCGATTGACTGAAGAAAAATAAAGTTAAAAGTGATGAGAGATAAAGAGACAGGACACGCAGATTTGAATTTTCAAAGGTGGGAACATAGGAGACCACCACCAGTTTGTGGGGTTCCAGCCAATGGCCCTGAGTGTGTGTTCTACTCAGCTTGTATCGAAGGCTATTATCTCATTTGGATCAGAGGGTAAGCTGAGGAAGGGAACAAAAACGTCAACAGTTTCTCTTGAGTAAACATGTTGGTTATTATTACACCTATAATCACAAAACTTTAAGGGTCTGAGAAACCTTAAGAAATTTGAAACCTGAGCCTTGTGTGGGGGCAGCCTCCTGTCTGTGGTCCCACACACAGATTCCTTGCAAGTGGCTAACACTCACTAGTTCACTGTGCAGCAGATGCCCTGACAGCATCAAGTTCCTCTGAAGAATCGATGGAACAGAAGAATTTTCCTCTTATCTCCAACCCAGAGGCATATTCCTCTGTGATATGGGTACAAGCCTTGCCTGTATTTCAGAGTTCGAGCTGTTCTGTTGATCTCTGCCCCAGCCATAATACAAATCCCCACAATAGGTATTTGCTTTGACCGGTGACTGGGCATGGGATGGCCTAGTTAATGTTCATTCCCAGGCCTTCCACACAGCTTCTTCTATGGCCATTACTTTTTCAGAGTGTTTACAGACCCAGCAGAGGTGTTTGAAAGCTGTATCCCTCACAGGCCAGGCTTCTAGCAAAGACAGGAATTGCTCAGATAAGTAATTTAGTTGCTGGTTTAAAAGTAAACTGGCTAAACTGTTTTTATTCTACCTTACTCAGCTGTTTTCCCTTTTGTCTGGGGGTGTATTCCCTTGCCAGGAATGGGGTCTTTGGTACCCATTCTGCCTGCAGAGAGTTTCCAGCAAAAGAGATCAAACTTACCTATCCTTAGCTGAGAAAGGAAGATTCAGAAGAGAAGGAGTCAGCATAAAGATTCTGCCAACATCAAAAAACAAGGTAGTTAGACACCCCCAAGGGATTATAGGCCTTCAGCAATGGACTCCAACCAAAAGGAAATGCACATAATGTCAGATAGGAAATTCAGATTATTGGTGGGAAATAAGATGAATGGGATCGATGAGAAGTTGGAAACCAACACAAAAAAGCAAAAAAAAAAGAAAAAAAAATCAGGACAGAAGTGAAAAAATTCTCTAAAGAGCTAGACAACATAAAAAAAGATAGAACAAACAAAACTTAAAGAAATGTCAGTTAAAGAATTTCAAAACACAGCAAAGGAAGTTTCAGAAGAGAAGGAGCCAGCATAAAGATTCTGCCAACATCAAAAAACAAGGTAGTTAGACACCCCCACAGGATTATAATAGGCCTCCAGCAATGGACTCCAACCAAAAGGAAATTCATATAATGTCAGATAGGAAATTCAGATTATTGGTGGGAAATAAGATGAATGGGATTGATGAGAAGTTGGAAACCAACACAAAAAAGCCAAAAAGAAAAAAAAATCAGGACAGAAGTGAAAAAATTCTCTAAAGAGCTAGACAACATAAAAAAAGATAGAAAAAAACTTAAAGAAATGTCATTTAAAGAATTTCAAAATACAGCAAAAATATTTAACAACAGGTTAGATCAAGCAGAATTTCAGAGCTTGAAGGCAAGGCTTTTGAATTAACCCAGTCAATTAAAAATACAGAAAAAAGAAGAATGAACAATCATAGTGAAATATGGGATTGTGTAAAACAGAACAATGTAAGAACCATAGATATCCCAGAGGGAGAAGAAGAAAAAGCAGAATGTGTGGAAAACCTATTGAGGAAATAATTAAGGAAATGTTGCCTGTTAGAGAGTCAAACCTCCAGGCACGAGGTGTCCATTGAACACTGGGAGGATTCGCAGTGCATAAGACATCTCTGAGACACATAGTCATCAACCCGGCCAAAGCCAAAGCAAAGTGGAAAATCCTATAGGCTGCAAGATGAGAACAACAGCTAATATACAAAGAAAACCTATCTGACATCTCTTAGCTGAGACCTAACAAGTCAGAAGGGACTGGGGCCCCATTTTTAGTCTTCTTAAACAGAACAACTGATAGTCAAGAATTTTGTATCCTTCAGAACTAAGTTTTATAAATGGAGAAATAAAATAAAGTCATTCCTTGATAACTAGTCCTGTCCTACAAGGACTGTCCTACAGGAAATGCTCAAAAGTGCACCATACACAGAACATGATAATAGAGAACTACTGGTGCATGAACACCTGACAGGTAAGACTCTAAGTGCTTATAAAATAGTAGCACAGGGGAGGAAAAAAACAAGGTGTCAGTCAACGTGAACTGAACAGTACTCTATATGTCAATACTAACACTGGATGTAAACAGTCATAAATCTCCCCTTAAAAGACATGGACTGACAAAATGAATTTAGGAAAAAAAAAACAACCACCACCCAAATCTGTAGACTTGGTATCTAGCCCCACAAGAACACTCATAAACTCAAAGTAAATGGATGGAAAAAATACTCCATGCAAATGAAAACCAACAGCAAGCAGGGGTAGCTATTCTCATATCATATAAAATGGACTTTATTATTTATTTATTTATTTAATTATTTTTTGAGAGAGAGTCTCATTATGTTGCCCTTGGTAGAGTTCTGTGGCATCACAGCTCACAGCAACCTTTAACTCTTGATCTTAAGCCATTCTTTTGCTTCAGCCTTCCAAGTAGCTGGGACTACAGGCACCCGCCATAATGCTTGGTTAATTTTTGTTACAGTTGCCATTGTTGTTTTCGATGGCCTGGGCTGGGTTTGAACCCACCAACCTTGGTGTATATGGCTATAACCACTGTGCTATGGGCACCAAGCCTAAAATGGACTTTAAATCAACAGTGGTAAGAAAAGACAAAGATGGTCATTATGTAATGATAAAGAAAGCAATTCAGGAATGAGATACCACCATATCCTTGTCAGAATGGCTATTACCCCAAAAGTCAAAAACAATAAATGCTGGTGTGGATATAGTGACAGAGGAACACACATGCACTCTGTTGGGACTGCAATTTAGTTCAGTCTCTATGGAAATAGTTTGGAGAGTCCTCCAAGAAATAAAAATAGGACTACCATTTGATCTAGCAATTCTGCTAGTGGATATCTCCCCTAAAGAAAATAAGTCATTATATCCTAAAAACACTTGCGCTGAAATGTTTATTGCAGCACAATTCACAATTGCTAAGATATAGAATGAACCTACGTACCCATAAATTGATGAATGGATAGAGAAAATGTGGTAGGTAGAAACCATAGAGTACTACTCAGCCATAAACAGGAATGAAATAATGTGATTTGCAGCAACTTGGATGAAATCGGAGATCACTTGAAGTGAAGTATCTTAGGAATAGAAAAACAATCACTACATGTTCTCACTAAGGACACATAGACACAAAGAGATGCAAAGGCCATTGGAAATCAAGAATGGGGGTTGAGACATAAAAACTTACCTGTTGGGTACAATGAACACTATTCTGGTGATAGGCAGACGCACTAAAAACTTTGACTTTAACATTATACAATTCAGCTATGTAACAAAACACTTGTACCTCCCTGATGTTTCGAAATCGAAAAATATGTGTTCCTGAGTTGACCCTCAGAATAGAAAAATATCCCATTAGATCATTGAAATGTAGCTAATTCTCTCATACATTCCCTCACAAATGAAATAGCAAAACAGCAATTGAAGGTGTGTTACGAGATCAGAGCTACTGACGTTTACTTCAGAAACAAATTGGTTTCTTTATGAAATTTCCAGGCTTGACTCTTTTTTCTGATTTCTTATTAGAATCGTTTAATTCATCCATACACATATTCAGCAAGATCAATGTAGGGATATTGTGTTCTTTATCCCTATCTGGAAATATAATAGCCATGCACAGCATCTGCTCATAAACAGCAGATACTAATAAACCTTCTGAGAAGAAGAGTGGTTTAGACAAAGTGCCAGCCTGAGGCTTGTAAAATGTAGCTTCTTGTTTAGTCACATTTTATGCATGTTGTGCAAAGTGTCCCCAACACTGGTTATATTATAAGACCATCTCCTAAATAAAAGTTTAGCATGATAGAGAATGTATTCCCTTCTTAATTGTCCCCCCAAGATTAGGTGGGGATCACAGAATAAATGTCACGTGGGGGCAACAGCAGCAACACGAGGGAAGTGATGGGGATGGGGAGGGAACAGGATCAGACAAAACAGGATAGGTCAAAGGTGGGTTAAGCAAGTTGCTGGAAGTTACAAACCTAGCAAGTGAAAAATTACAGATTCCCACCCAGGCAGTCTGCACTCTCCAGCACTTGACTCAAAAACAGGTTAAAAATCTGATGTTATCACTGTACAACAGGTACCAGGGACCTCCATGCTAGAGACAGAGGAGGAATCAATAGATCTCAAGTTTAAAGTAATCCACTGAATTAGAAATCTGGGTTGTTGGGGAGGGTGGGGCGGAGGGAGGGTAATTGGTGGGGCCACACCTACGGTGCATCTTAGAAGGGCACAGGCGAACTTTGCTAAATGCAGAATACAAATGTCTTCATATAATCAGGGAGAAATTGCCGGGAGGGCTATGTTAATCAGGTTGATGAAAATAGTTACGATTGTATACGAAGCCAGCACATTGTACCCCTTGATTACACTATTGTACACAGCTATGATTTAATGATAAAGACAACAAAAAAATAAAATAAAATAAAAAGAAATCTGGGTAGTTAATAAAGGATTTTTACCTTCAAAAAAAAATCTAGTCAACTGGCACAGAAAACTCTCCATAGGAAAGAAGGTTGTTGAAAAATGAGTGAGCATTCTCCTCTTGCCTTCTGACCTGTGAGAGAAAATGTTCTGGGTTTGTGGAAGGACTGACCCAGAGGGCCCATGGGGATAACCGGATGGAGCTGGCGTGTGAAAGGACGTGTGCGGAAAAGAGTCTGCTGGAGCCTCCTATGGGGCTGTCAAGGTCTTCCAAGTCCTGGGCAGAGGTCTTCAGGCGCTAACTAGATGTTATGGTTTCAGGAGAACGCACCCAGGCCCTGTGGAGAATCAGCCACCCTCTCACCACGGGGCTGCACCCCTAGTCTGATCAGGGGGTACAGCAGTGCAGCTTGACCCGGGCGCTGAGCCCCCCGAGTATGTCTGCCACATGGCGGCTGAGAGCGCGCCTGGTCACTAGCCGACCTGGGGCTGTCTGCATCAGTCTCTAAGTCCTAGTTGCAGCTGTTCTCAATTGCTTTTCTTTTCTTAGCTCCTGCTCTGATTCCTTTTGGTCCGACGGCCTTCTTCCTGCTCTCACCCCTAATCTGGTCTTGGCCTCATTCATCACCAGCCCACCTAGTCACGTCCTCAGCCTTCACCTGGAACAAGCCCATATTTCAGCCGCTCAACGATTCACTACAAAACTGACTCTTTGACCGCGCTCCTGACTCGACGTCCTTCCTCAACCCTGGCCCAGAGGAGTGCGCCCCGTGCCACAACAGGCCGGAGAGAAGATCAGGGTCTCGTATTTTATAGTGGCCCTTCAGCGAGTTTATACTTAATCAAGTGTAACAGAATGTGCAGAGTACTGTGGTCATAAATGGGAACATTATCTCGTGGGCCTTTAATCCTGAGACACCATGGTGATTTATTGCTAATGGACAATTTAACAAGCAGGGTGAAGAAGTACAGAATCGTGGCACCTCAATATTAAAGCATATTCAATTTTCAAATGAAAATCTATGCACTTTTATTCATTTAATCACAGAAAATTGGACTTTAACTCTCATTGGAAGATTTCTTATAGAGAATAATTTTTCCTTGTAGGCACGGTTAAATTTCCTACAAGTTTGTTATAGATTTTAACATTTCTTTTATTTGAAAATAAAGTTTCCTCTTTCTGTCTGTATTTTCAGAAACAAACCTCTTGGGGTTGTGCTTTGTGTCTGATACCTTGGAGGATGGGAGAATCTCCCAGAGGGAGTCTTTTTTTGTATAGTACCTTCCACGTTGTAAACATCAATGAAGTTCTTACTGCTTTTGGTTTGAAATATATGATTTTGCCCTCATTGATTAACAAGACTGCCTTTTAAATGCTCCTTAATACTTTCTTACTAAAATTTAAAAAAATGCAGCAAACATTTATCAAGTGTCGAATATGCACCAGAGACTTTGCCAAGCACATTGAGCCTTATGGAGAGGGACTTTATTATTTTTCTTCTATTCCCATGTCGTAAAACATTACAAGGGTAACATAAAACCCTCTACTTTTACTATAAATGTTGGCCGATTGATACATAATGAAAATATTTGAAGAAAGATAGATTTGGTTGTTAATATTCTTAGAAAAGCCAGGAGAGAACATTGATTGACCTCCTACTCGGAATGCTTTAAAATTGTACTTATTTATATTTTTTCCTTATGATAACTCTGAACCAGATTGATGTTTATATTCTTATTTATAAGCAAATAAATATAGGAAAATGTGAGCTAACCAAGCAAACGGTGCAATCACAGAGCAAGTGTGAAATAAACATTCTGTTTTTATGTTTTCTGAATGGCAAACCGATTCTTGTCTGATTGCTGCTGTGTTCTCAATAATGCCAGATTGTCTGTGTCTTATTCAGCTGACTCCCTGGGCATGCAGCCTGCCTGTGCTGCTAATGCCACCTTATTGCCATTTATGAACACTTCTACCAACTAATGGGACAAAACGGTCCCAAACACTATGCTGACTTCAAAGCCTTTTTATTGCTTTCCCACTGCGCTTACCTGTCTCATCTGTTCTAAACGCCTTCTTTTTGCTCAATACGCATTTGAGTATTCTGTTTCCTCCCCTAATTATTGTGTTTCACTATGTACAGATCTTCACAAGTTTCAAATTACATCTGTTAAGCATTATTTTTAAAGCAAATTCTGAAGATGACACAGCTATGATGTTTCCTACCACACGAGACGGACAGTAATGCTAGCAATTGCTTTCGGATCCCCAGAGTAATTCGAACGCTACCTAACATTCCAAGCTTACAATTATAAAATGACATTTAGATAAGCTGTGGCTATGAATGACTATGAAATGGAATAAGTATTTTATTTTATTTATTTATTTTTGAGACAGAGCCTCAAGCTGTTGCTCTGGGTAGAGTGCTGTGGCATCACAGCTCACAGCACACATAAGAGAAAAACAGAACCACATTCAAGTAGGAGGGAGAAAGGAGTGAGGAGGACTGGTAAGCTCTCACCTAAAGGGCACAGTGTAAGGGTCACAGCACCCCCCCTGGGTGAGGGGCCCAACCACAACTGACCTTTACCCAAGAAACACAAACAATACAACCCAATCATTTGTACCCTCATATTAATCTGAAATTTAAAAAACAGCCTGGCAGAGGAGGAGGACAATCAGGGGAACAGGACTGCTAATGGGTATAGGGTTTCTTTTCTTAGATCTAATTTTGGAACATTGTATTATATATTTTTAAATGGTATGATTTGGAACAAAGCTATTCATCTTCCATGTCACCTCAGTCCCTGGAAGACAATGCGCTAAATAATAGTACAAATAACTAAGGTTCACTGAATTACTAAAGAACCACTCCATTTATTCTAAATCATTTTCAGTTAGTGAGGATTCACTGTTAATTATATGTAGCTGTGAAAGGAATACGGCATTTCAATCTAACCATTCATTGATTTGGTATATGTAGTATTAATGAAAAATCTCACTGGTACTACTAATGGGATTTTAGCAGAAACAGTAAACTGTACGTGTAACACACAACATAAGGTGTTAAGATAATGCTATACTATTGGCATGTATAAATTTATATCTATAAACAATTAGACTAAAGAAGCAATAAAAATTTGATTTTTCTAGCGTGTTTGCAATTTTTTAGAAAGTATAAAACCATTATATTCTCCCCACTGTAGCATAGTCATGAAATATAATAATAAGTTAGCTAACAATAGATATTGCTCATTATCATAAAGGAACTTATTAGAGAATTACCATGTAAACATTTTATACTTTCCTTCACCTTAGCGAATATTCCAAATTGTTTGTACAATTAAAGGGACCACTGAAGACACAGTTCTAGAAACGAAAGATAAAATTTCAAAATAGTAATATTTCCATCTGATCTTTTTTTTTTTTTTTTTTTGCAGTTTTTGGCCAAGGCTGGGTTTTAAACCCACCACCTCTGCCATATGGGGCTGGCGCCCTATTCATTTGAGCCACAGGCACCACCCTCCATCTGATCTTTTTAATACTTGCTGTTTTTAAATGAACTTTCTCTCTCCCGTTGAAACTACATCTAGACCCCAAAACAGGTGTATATTCACAAATTTGCACACGCTTTCTGTCCGTAAATCCTCAGATTAAGAACACCCATTCTATAGGACATGGAGTTTTATCTGGGATAATTGCTCAATGAATATTAGCTCAGAAAATTAATTATAGTTTTGAAAAATATCCGAATAGTGATATAAACTGAAACTGACAATTTACTCAGCACTCTTTTGATAAATTCTATTTCTTACAGGTAATTTCATTTCTGTTGAGAAAAAATTCACTTACATAAGCTTAAATATCATTGTTTTCTTGATTTTAGTTTTTGATAGATCTTTAAGCAATGGAAATAAAAGGTACTTTAATTTTGATTAAATAAACATATTTAATAACTATTTTAAGTAGAATATTTACTTATTCACAATTTTTCATGTCTTAAATACGAGAGGAGTAGTTTAGAGAATTTTAAAACATTTAAAAAATGAGGCAAAGGACAAATAGGTTTTTTTGTGTCATAATTTTTATTGTGTGATCTTAGCAGAGATAGTTTTGCAAAATAGATCTACTAATTATTTGTGACATTATTATGAATGAAAATATGAATAGAATTCATACATCTAATGCAAATATGTAAACATTCTAGAATCCTTGCTAAAGAGCTCGAATTACGGGCTTCAATCATTTGAGATAGAGAGTTCTTGTTCTTTTCTGGAGGGGTGGGCACTTTGTAATTATGAATAAGTCTAATCTGTCACTTGCTAAATCTTTGGCATTTGTACTATTAGAGTTTAATTGATGGGAAGATTAAAAGGCAAATATGGTTCTTACAACAGTGACATGCTCTGGTTCAGAGTAGCAAGCGAAAGGGAAACAACTACACAGTTCTTTGCTATTCTGAGTATTGAATAGGCTTGATTGTCAAGGGCCCGTGCAATGAAAACTCTGAAGCCATGTTCAAGTCAAACAAGATCTTCTGAGGAGAACAAGACCTGTTCATTGTAGCTTAATTGCCAGAGAGCAAAGGAGATCACAGCGGCAAGGTGAATTGCTCAGTGTTCTTCTCACTTTCTCAATGTGTGATATGATTATAGCATTGTAATGTCAGAGGGAAGAAAATGTCGAGAATATTGTGACATTCTGTTTTATCGTAACCTATGTCAGCCTTAAAATAATTACATTTTTGAGGCAGACCTGACAAAGTATATTGTAAAGTGTTGCAATTACTAAAAAAGGGTTTTTCTCTTTTGTCAATGTCAGATTGTTGATTTCATTTTTTTTCCTTTATTTTATGAGCAACTGAAGTTTTGAAGTGGATGGTACATGTCTCAGTAGGAGAGAGTTTTGCTAATGTAGTCAACTCATATAATGAGCATCTGAAATAGAGCAGAAGATTCCAGAGTGGAGGGAAGACATTGGGGAACATTTGGGAAGTAGAATCTAGAAGAATTAGAATCTGCTTTTTAAAAAACTTTCAACATTAACATTAAGGAATTCTTTTTTCATTTTAACTAATTCTATGTTAAGACTTATGGATAAAATTGCCTTATTATAAATATTCCCAAACTTCCTTTACTCCAGAAAAAAATCAACTAGGAGTACAACATGACCACTTCTAGCCAACATCCTCAGCATGGCTTGAAGGTAGAGAGAATACTATAACCCTTAAATTACCTGTAAATAGAGAAATAACCCCCCAAGGTTGAACTCAGAAGCTGCTGCTACTGCAAACTTGTGACTTTGAAGAGCAGGACAGGCAGACATAAAATAGAGACGTCTCAGAGGAAACATAGATAAATACACTTGGAAGGAGAGAGTTTGAGGTCAAAATATTCACCACATTTCTAGGGCTTTGTAGTTGATAGCATTGGTTACAGGGAAGGAGACTGAAAAATATCAGGACTTGGCGTTATAATCTTGAAGAACATTGTTTCTTGGGGATAATTTGAAAGTAGAGAAGGGGATGTGCCCTTGAAGTGGCTGTGAAGTGTGAAGGGAAAAAAGAAAATAAATAATTAAGGATTTCCTAGAAATAAATGAATAACCTGACATGCCAACTACTTTCCCTCCTACTATAACCACTATCATCCATTAAAGAAACTGAACCTCATCAAACTGACCCACGAGAGTCCTCTTAAACTTGGAATATTGTCCTTCAACTGCCAAGAAACAGTAAAAAAAAGTGAAAAATAAAAAACACAATCCCCTCATCAATTCCAGTCAAAACTACTCTAAGAATTGTAAGAAGCAGCCTAAAAATGTTAATTAAAATATTTCATCTGGTGAAAATTCTTCCAAAACACCAAACAGGAAACAGAAGAAAAATGTAACAAAACATTACAAATTGAATTAAATATTTTTATGTAAGCATTTGGAGATAGGAATGATATTTTAAATGAGAAATTCAAAGACTAAAATTATAAAATAAAGAAAGAAAATGAAAAATTTTCAAACAAAGGAAATAAGTATATGAGAATGACAGTATTAGAAATAAAGGCAAAACACAAAGTGATTATGAGTGCTGACTGTTTACTATAGTCAAACAATAATTAGTGAGGGGCATTAGCAAGAGGAAGAAACCAAGAGAATGATGATAATAGAAAGGAGTAAATAAGTATCAGAAAGAAAGTGTTTGAAATGGAAGAAGGTAAATAGGATCGAATACATGTGTGATTAGAATCCCTGGAAATAATGAATACTGGCAAAAATGTGGAGAAAGGGGAAGCCTTTTGTATGCTGTTGGTGGGTATGTAAATTAATACAACCATTGCAATGTATGGTGGTTCCCCTTGTAAAAATGAAACTATCACATGATCCAGCAGTCCTATTGTTGGGTGTTTATCCAAAAAAAAACAACAATGAAAGAAATCAGTGTATCTAAAAGGTATTTGCGCTTGCATGTTCATTACAGCACTGTTTATAATAGCAAATGTATGGAAGCCACCAAATTTTCCTTCATTGGTTGAATGGGTAAAGAAAATTTGGCATATCCACACCATGGAATACTATTTGGCCATAAAAAGAATGAAATCATGTATCTGCAACAACATGGATGGGTCTGGAGGTTATTATGCTAAGTAAAATAAACCAGGCACTGCAAAATGAAAATTGCATGTTCTCATGCATGTGGGAGTGAAAAAAATTGATTTCTTGAAGGTAGAGAGTAGTATAACTGATGCCAGAGGCTGCTGGGAATGGTGTGTGGTGTTGGTGGAATAGAGATTTATGAATGGGTACACAGTCAGATAGAATGAGTAATTCTAATATTTGATCACAGAGTAGGGTGACTATAGTTAATGGTTAATAACAACATACTGTATGTTTCAAAATGGGTAGAAAAGAGGACTTTAAATGTTCCTAACACATAAAATTGATAAGTATTCTAGCTGATGGATTCCGTAAATATCCTGATTTGATCATAACATATTTTATGCATGTAAAACATGGTGTGTAAAACATGTGTAAAACATGGTGTGCAATCCATAAATATTTCCAAGTATTAAGTATGAATAAACAAAAGCACAGGGTTGTCTGCAGTTAGGTATAGTGTTCCATACATGATGATGAAGTCAAGCTTGTTAAGTGCTCAGATTTTCTATATCCTTACAGCATTGTATCTGTATTGAAAAGCAAAGCACTATACATTAACATTTCATACTAGTATTGTGCCTTTGCTCATTATTCATCATAGTTCTGTAATTTTCCTTTATGTATTTTGAAGTCATGTTTTTAGGTGCATGCACATTTATAATTGGTATATTTTCTTGGTGAATTCAACCCATGTCCTTTTGAAGTGTTTATCTCCAGTAATGCTGTTTGCCTTGAAGTCACTTTGGTCTGTTTATTAAGCTTCATAATTATTCCTTCAGTTACTTTGATGTTCTCACAAAGTGTCTTTTTTTTGTTTTTGCTGTTTACTTTCATCTCTCCGCTATCATTTTATTTTAAATATGTCTCTTTTAAATAGCATATGTGCATGTATTCCAATCAGAATATTTTTGTCTTTTAATTGTCTTTTAATTCAGGAAATTGCCTGTGAGTGAACTGAGATGGTTAATGTGGTAATAAGATGGAAATTATTATATATTATTTATAAAAATACTGTCCTTTTATCAATACTTATATTTATAGAAAGCTCTTAGAGAAAAGAATAGTGAATGCCATTAGGTTTAATAACAAAATGTGATTATTTACTAATGCAAAAGCAAAATGTCTATAGAGTGACAGGACTGCATATACCCAGAAAAGAAAACAACCAGTACGGAGTATTTTGTGAGTTGGTGATGGACAGCAATGATACAGCAATAAAAATTAAAATAACAGGATAGCACAAGGGAGTTTAAACAGTTATCAATCATGACTTTAAATCGATAAAAATTGCTCATAGGAGCACATCTGATTGCTCTAGAAAGTAATTATAGTGATGCTTCATTTTGTACTGTGAGATACCTTGGAGGACAGAGCCTAAATAAACTATTGCATGTAGATTTTTACAAAGCATGCTTAAAGATACATTTTTAAAAGAGGTGCAATTTTACTTTATTTTAATGATTTTAGAAAAATCTTTGTTTTCACAATAGTATCCAGTCAGCCAAGAAAAATACAAACATGCACAGTTACTATAGCAATTATTACAAAATTTCCTGTATTTAAGTTGTGGTAAGACTATATTTGATATACACCAAAGACCAATAATAATTTGTAATAGTATTGTATCTTACCTTTGTGGATTTAAATCACCACAAATACTTGTATAAATAACAGGAATTTGTACATTTATAAAATATGAAATGTATACTCAATACAAGGTAAAGAAAGTAGCTTATTAGAATCTTTTTTATTAAAGATCTGCTATTCAATGTAAAAGTTTAACGGTTTGTTTAAAGAGTAAGTAAATGACTGTTTCACATTGGGATTAGCCACTGAAATATACAGTTTACTAACATTTTCTCCAATGACTTCTAAAACATAGTTTTACACTTTTAAATGTTCCACCTGGAATTTTTCCTCCCTCCCTCCTTCCCTATCTTCCTCTTTCCTTCTCTCTCTCCCTTCCTTCCTTCCTTTCTTTCTCTTTCTCTCCCCCCTTACCTCCCTCCCTCCTTCCTTCTTTCCTTGCCTGGATACAGGCTAATGATGCCTCCCTCAGGCTCAGCATGCAGACTGGAGAGGCTAAGTGTCTGCTGGGGAAAAACTCTCACTTCTGATTTTTGCTCTAGTGTTCTGCACACTCAAGTTCACTTTTAAAGTGCTGAAAAAGATGATAGAAAAATGACACAAAACGGATTTC
>CAUYRH010024426.1:0-22093 GCA_963574655.1 Perodicticus potto | reverse complement strand
GGCACCTCCAAGAAAAGGATATTCAAAAAAATAAAAATAAATAAATAAAACCTCAAAGATATTGTTCTTGTGTATATATAGAAATAAAGGTCTCAGAAGACGTCAACTTAAGTGGAATTAATTTGTAGTGCAATATACTTTGTGGACACCAGA
This sequence comes from Perodicticus potto, assembly GCA_963574655.1. Classification (NCBI taxonomy): domain Eukaryota; kingdom Metazoa; phylum Chordata; class Mammalia; order Primates; family Lorisidae; genus Perodicticus; species Perodicticus potto. The sequence continues at coordinate 21,940 of CAUYRH010024426.1, read as the reverse complement.
TGGCGCTGTGAATGGTTCTCAGGTTTCTATGTGTTTCCCGAGTTATACTGTTGCCACAGGAAACCACTCTGACTGACCAGTCGCCATTTTTGTAGTTTTGTAGTTTTTCCCCGGGTTTGCATTGGAAAAGGTGCTTTATTTTGGGTGCTCGACTCCAAACGACACTCCCATCCAACCTCCAACTTAGGTGTAACAGCCCTCTCATCTCAGAATTCTCCGCTCTGCCCTCCTGCTCTCTTGCAATCTGGGAACGGGTATTGGGAGAAAGAGGAGAGCTCGGTGCGCGGTCGTTGCGGGTCGTGGTGGCCAGCCACCTGCTGCAGCTACGGCTGGAACAGAGGGGGCTCCCACCGGTCTGTTGCTACCCCTCAGACCTGCGGTTTTTTCTCCAACTGGAGTGCTCGGGGCCCTCTTTGCCACCTTCCACAGCTTAAAGTGTCTTTTCCACAACACAGGATCCCGGTCCCCCTGCACAGTCAGACCTCACCAGGATTCTGCCCCTGGGATAGCACAGACAGAAAACCTATTCCCAATGATCTGGGGAAAAGACGCTCGCCATTTTGGATATTCCAATATGTTTGTATCCGCCTCACACCTAGGCTGCGTGGGTCTCCATGGGACATAGCAGCAAGCCTTTCTGGTTGTCAAACTCTGAGATCCACGTTTCGGTGGAATTTTTTCCCGATTAGGTTTTGTGAGTTGCGACCTGCTGTCCTCCCTGTGGGAGGGGCCGGCTGCCCCTCTGCCGTGCAGGGGGAAACAGTTTACAGCAGTTTCTGCGGTTATGAACTATATTTCAAACACAACAATCCACCAAATTGCTGTGAATCGCCAGGTGCCCATCCACTCCAACAATTCACACGGCGAAAGGTCCAGTACTCCCTCCCTCTCACCTGCTGACCAGGGAGTGATGAACTACGGGACCGTCACCGCCGCTATCTTCCAGTCTTGTATCTTTACTTAGCTTCTTATTGGAGGATCTATCCAACACTGCTAAAGGAGTATTAAAATCTCCATCTACTATGGAGCTGGAGGAAATCAAGGTACTCATGTGTATTAGAGTTTTTCTTATAAATTGAGGTGCATTCTGGTTGGGTGCATAAATATTAATAATTGAAATCTCATCATATTGAGTATTACCTTTAACAAATATGAAATGTCTGTCTTTATCCTTCCTTACTTTGGTTGATTTAAAGCCTATTGTATCTGCAAATAAGATTGCAGCACCTGTTATTTTCTGTTTTCCATTTGCCTGGATTACAGATGACCATCCCTTCACCTTGAGTCTAAATTTATCTTTTAAGGTAAGATGAGAGTCTTGTATACAGCAGATAGCTGTCCTGAGTTTTTGTATCCAGTCATCCAACCTATGCCTCTTTAGTGGAAAATTTAAACCATTGACATTAATTGAAAATATTGATAAATCTTTAGAAAGTCTAGTGGACATTTTTAATCCTTTCATCACTGTGGAAGTTGGACTTTGATAAAAAGTTTCTGGATGACTTTACTTTTGCGTTGGAGGGTTATGCTGGTCATTATGGAGAATAGGTCTGAGAATATCCCGGAGAGCTGGTTTAGTTATAGCAAATTTCTTCAACATGTGGATGTCATTAAAGTTTTTAATTTCTCCATCATAAATGAAACTCAGTTCAGCTGGGTACAAGATCCTGGGTTGAAAATTATTTTGTTTTAGGAGATTAAAAATCGATGACCATTCTCTTCTAGCTTGAAAATTTGATCAGAGAGATCTGCAGTTATTCTAATATTCTTCCCCTTGTAGGTTATTGATTTCTTGCATCTGGTTGCTTTCAAAATTTTCTCCCTTCATATTTACTTTAGTGAACTTAAGTACGATGTGCCTAGGGGATGTCTTATTCGGGTTGAGTCATGCTGGGCTTCTGAAACTGTCTGCTGTCTGCATTTCAGAATCTCTTGGCATGTCTGGAATATTCTCTTTCATAATCTCATAAAGAAGAGACTCTGTGCCTTTTGACACCACTTCATCATTTTCAGGTATCCCTATAAGGCAAATATTGGTTTTCTTCGAGTTATCCCAGAGCTGTCTGAGAGAATGATCGGTTTTTGCCTTCCTTTTCTCTTCCTCCTTGTAGGTTTGGGAGTGTTCGAAAGCTTTGTCTTCAATGTCAGAAATCCTTTCTGCTGCTTGCTCCATTTTGTTGCTGAGGGATTCTACTGTGTTTCTCAGCTCTTTGAGGGCTGCAACTTCTTGTCTCAATGTGTCAAAATCTTTGGTCATTTTGGCTTTGAATTCCTTGACTGCTGGAGACAATTTTTGAAATGCACCCTGAATTTCTAAATCCAACTTTTCCTATATTTTATTAATCTTCTTTGCAATCCAAATTCTGAATTCGATTTCTGACATCTCAGCCATCTGTTTATGCATAGGATCATCATTTGCATCTGCCAAATTATTCCTTGGGGGGATTGATCTACTCTGACTGTTCATGTTTCCAGAGCTTTTCCACTGATTCCGCCCCATGATTATTTTACACTGTTTGGCTGGATGAGTAGATAAGGACAAGTTGGGTTGGGGATTCTAGGAATAGTGATTGACCAGTCCTTTGCCTAAAGGCTGGGACTGGTGCCTGTACCTTTTCCCCTAGAGTTTTGCCAAGGACCAGTACAGTGCTAGTACTTGCGAAACTGGGGACCTTCTTGGTGTGGTGGGGTTAAGTGGCTCTGTCTTATTTTCAGCTGGTCTCTGTCTTGCCCTAGAGAATCAGTTACTCTGGGTTAAAGTCTGAGCTGTGGAGAAATACTAGCAGTTAATTCCCCATGCCTCGCACAGACAACAGTTGGAAAAGGAAAATCAAACTTTCCCACTACCACCTCCAGACTTCAGGGGGAGAGTGGAGGGGAGTGCCGTAAGTTCAAACTTGCAGGCAGAGAATATGTATAGTTTTATACAGTTTTATGCCTGACAAGAGAGTGCCATGGCACCCTAATAGGGGAAGTAGGTCCGGTTTTTAGAGGGTTTCTCCCATGGAGTAGAGTGGGAGGACATCTGAACTCTGCTTGCTTGTTTGTATGGAGGTATGGAGTATACTGTGAGCTGTTCTCATGGGGAGGGGACTCCCATCCACTTGGCAATGTGCTCTGTACCTTTTGTTTGTGTCCTTGGGGTCATAGGTCGCTCCAGCAGGGTTGATATGTGTTCTTCAACTTTCTCTTTTGGCTCAGATCCAAACCATTGGCTTTCTTGCTAAATTTCTGTCCTTTTACTCTCCTTCTGGATGGGAGCCTCTGAGGAAAGCTGGCTACAGACCACCATCTTGGCTCCTCCCCTCTCACTTTATTCTTTTTTAAAAACTTTTTTAAAAGGCCGAGAATGGAATCCAGGCCTCCTGTGTGGCAGGCAAGAATTGAACCACTGAACCAGCTGTGCCCTCTTACACTCTATTGATAGTATAATTTAACACATAAAGTTTTAAATTTCAATGAAGTCCAATTTATCTATTTTTTCTTTTGTTGTTTATAGTTTTGGTGTCATATTCAAAAAATCCTTGCCAAATCCAATGTCATGCAAATTTTTCTTATGTTTTCTCCTGAGAGTTTTACAGTGCTAGCTCTTATATTTAGATATTTGATTCATTTTGAGTTAACATTTTTATGGGATATATAGCAAGAGTCTAAATTTATTATTATTATTATTTGCATGTGGATATGTAGTCTTTCTAACACTTGTTGAAAGACTGTCCTTTCCCCACTGAATGGTCTTAGAAATCTTGTCAAAAACCATTGTTTTTTTTTTTTTTTTTTTTGAGACAGAGCCTCAAGCTGTCACCCTGGGTAGAGTGCTGTGGCATCACAGCTCACAGCAACCTCCAACTCCACCTCCCAAGTAGCTGGGACTACGGTATACACCACAATGCCCAGCTATTTTTTGGTGGCAACCATCATTGTTGTTTGGCAGGCCTGGTCCGGATTCAAACCCACCAGCTCAGGTATATGTGGCTGGTGCCTTAGCCACTTGAGCTACAGGTGCCCAGTCAAAGACCATTTGATCATATATGTGAAAGTTTATTTCTGAGCTGTCTATTCTATCCCATTGGTTTGTATATTTTCTAGTGCCACACTGTTTTGATTACTGTGGCTTTATAGTAAGTTTTGGAATCAGGAAGTGTGATGCCTCCAATTTTTTTTTATTTTTTAGGTTGTTTTGGCTACTTGAGGTCTCTTGAGATTCTGTATAAATTTTTGGATGGATTTTTCTATTTCTTAAGAAAAAGCAGTGGGATTTTGATAGGGATTGCATGGAACCTGTAGATTACATTGAATAGCATATTGATGTCTTAACAATGTTAAGTTTTCAATATGAATATGAATGTCTTTCAATTTGTTTGTGCCTTCTTTAATTTCTTTCAGCACTGTATGTTATTTTTGGGAGACAACAAATTTTTTGTCTCTTTGGTTAAATTTATTCCTGAATATTTTCTTTGTGATCCTACTGTAAATGAAATTGTTTTATTATTTTCTTTTTCAGATTGTTCATTGTTAGTTTGTAGCAACACAACTGATTTTTGTGTTAATTTTATATTCTGCAGTTTCACATATACACACACACACATATATATTTAGTTCTAGCAGTTTTTTTTTTTTTTGTTTGTTTGTTTTTTGGGTGGATTCTGGGCTTTTCCACCTGTAAGATTTTTTGAAGGCCTGGTGGCCTTGGCTCATACCTGTAATCCTAGCACTCTGGGAGGCTGAGGAGGGTGTATTGCTTGAGCTCAGGAGTTTGAGACCAGCCTGAGCAAGAGTGAGACCCTGTCTCCACTAAAAATGAAAAACTGAGTCAAAATTGCTTGAACCCCAGAGTTTGAGTTGCTGTGAGCTGTGATGCTGTGGCACTCTACCAAGAGTGACAAAGTGAGCCTCTGTCCCCCCCCCAAAAGATTATTTGAACAGAGAAAATTATACTTCTTCCTTTTCAATTTGGATGCCTTTTATTTATTTCTTTTTTTTTTTTTTTGCTTAATTCCTCTGCATGACACTTCTGTTAACTAGAAGTGGTAAAAGTGGACCTTCCTGTCTTATTCCTGATGTTAGAGAAAAAGCTTTTAGTGTTTTTATCAGGGAATATGTGTATAATGTTGTTGTGAGCTTTTCCATATATGGTCTCTATTATTTTTATTATTATTTTTTTTAGTTTCAAAACATTTAGAAAACTTATTTTTATTTTTTATGAAATCATAAACACATCGTACCTCATAAATGCATTGATACATTAATGCATTTATGGGGTACAATGAGCTGGTTTCATATAGAATTAGGAATGCTTACATCACACTGGTTAATGGTCTCTATTATGTTGAGGAAGTTTCCTTCCAATCCTAGTGTATTGAGTGTTTTAAAAAGTGTGTTGAGTGTGCCCGCGGCTCAAAGGAGTAGGGTGTTGGCCACATATGTTGGAGGTGGCAGGTTCAAACCCAGCCCCCACAAAAAAAAATGTAAAACTACCCAATTTAAAAATAAATAAATACATAAATAAAAAGTGTGTTGAGGCTGCTCACGGTAGCTCACGCCTGCAATTCTGGCACTTTGGGAGGCTGAGGCAGGTGGATTGCTTGAGCTCAGGAGTTCAAGACCAGCCTGAGCAAGAGCAAGACCCCAACTCTATAAAAATAGAAAAACTATCAGGGTGTTGTGGTGGATGCCTATAGTCCCAGCAGCTTGGGAGGCTAAAGAAAGAGGATTGCTTGAGCTCAAGAGTTTGACGTTGCTGTGGGATATGACACCATCTCACTCTAGTCTGGGGCAACAGTGAGACTCTGTCTCAAAAGAAAAAAGTGTGTTAAATTTTGTCAAATTTATTTCTACATTAGTTGAGGTGATTGTGTATTTTCCCCCCTTCATTCTGTTAGTATGGTGTATTATTTCAATTGATTATATATGTGAAAACATTCTGCATAAAAGAAATAAATCTCACCTGGTCTTGGTGTTTAATCCTTCTAAGTTACTGTTGAATTTGATGTTCTAGTATTTTATTGAGGATTTTTGTATCAATATTTATAGGGCTATTGTTTTATCATTTTTTTGTAGGGTTTGTTTTTTATATCAGAACAATGTTGGTGTCATAGAATGAGTTAGAAAATGTTCCTTCCCCTCAACATTTTAGACGAGTTTGAGCAGGATTAGTGTTAATTCTTCTTTAAATGTTTGATAGAGTTTGCTAGTGAAGTCATCTGTTACTAGCCTTTCCTTTGGGGGAAGGTTTTTTTTTTTTTTTTTTGAGACAGAGTCTCTAGCTGTTGCCCTGGATAGAGTGCCATGGCATCAAACTCTTGGGCTTAAGGGATTCTCTTGCCTTAGCCTCTCAAGTAGCTGGGACTGCAGGTGCCCACCACAATGCCTGGCTATTTTTTTTGTTGTTGTTGTTGCAGTTGTCATTGTTGTTTCTTAGCTGGCCTGGGCTGGGTTCAAACCACCAGCTTTGGTGTATGTGGCTGGCACCCTACCCACTGAGCTATAGGTGTGGCCTGTGGGAAGGTTTTTGACTACTGATTCGGTCTCCTTAATAGTTATAGATCTGTTCAGATTTCCTATTTCTTCATGATTCAGCCTTTATGATTCAGACTATGTTTCTAGGAATCTGTCCATTTCATCTAGGTTATCTAATTTCTTGTTGTATAATTGGTCATAATACTACCATACTACTTTTTAAATTTCTTTTTTTTTTGCAGTTTTGGCTGGGGCTGGGCTCAAACCTGCCACCCTTAGTATATGGGACTGGTGCCCTACTCCTTGATACCTTTTTAATTTCTGTAAAAAAGTAGTCTCTTATTTTACTTGAGTCTTCTCTCTTCTTAGTTAATCTAGCTATAAGTTTGTTATTTTTGTTGATTGTTTACAGAACCAATTTTATTGATTTTCTCTATTGTTTTATTATTCTTTATTTTATTTTATTTTTTGAGACAGAGTCTCACCTTGTCACCCTTGGTAGAGTGATGTGGCATCACAGCTCAAAGCAACCTCAAACTCTTGGACTTAAGCAGTTCTCTTGCCTCAGTCTCCCAAGTAGCTGGGACTACAGGCACCTGCCACAATGCCAGGCTATTTTTTTGTTGCAGTTGTCATCATTTAGCTGGCCTGGGCTGGGTTCAAACCCACCACTGTAGGTGTATGTGGCTGGTGCTGTAAGCACTGTGCTATGGGCACTGAGCCTATTTCTCTATTTTATTTATCTGTGCTCTAATCTTTTTCTTTTCTTCTACTAACTTTGTGTTTTTCTTTCTTTTCATAGTTCCTTAAAGTGTAAAGTTAGTTTTTAAATTATCTTTCTTCTTTTTTAAAAATGTTTTTATAGCTATAACTTACCCTCTTAGCACTGCCTCTGCTGTATCCCGTAAGTTTTGCTGTGTTGTGTTTTCATTTTATTGGTCTTAAGGTATTTTTTAATTTCTCTTTTTATTTCTTCTATGATCCATTGGTTGTTTAAGAATATATTGTTTAACTTACAAATATTTGAGACTTCCAGTTTTCCTTCATCTACAGCTTTCTACTTTTATTTTATTGTGATCAGAAAAGATACTTTGTATGATTTTAACCTTTTAAATTTATGAAGGTTTATTTTGTGGTCTAATGTGGTCACATTCTAAAGAATGTGTATTCTGAAGAATGATCCATGTACAATTGAGAAAAGGGTATATTCTGCTATTGTTGTGCAGAGAGATCTGAATATGTCTATTAGATCAACATGGTTCAAGTCTTTTATTTCCTTATTGACCTCCTGTCTAGCTGTTTTATTCATTTTTCAAAGTGGGGTATTAAAGTCTCTTTCTGTTACTGTAGATTTGTGTATTTTTCCCTTCTATTCTGTCAATGTTTCCTTGGTATATTTTAGAGCTGTGATGTTTGGTGCATATATGTTTATAGTTGTTATATCTTCTTAGGGAATTGACCCTTTTCATATGATGTCCTAATTTGCCTCTTATATCAATTTTTGAGTCAAAGTATTTTTTGTTTGATATTAGTATAGCCACCCCTTATTCTCTTTTGATTACTATTTTTTCTTTCTTTTCTTTTGAGGCAGAGCCTCACTTTGTTGCCCTTGGTAGAGTGCTGTGGCATCATAGCTCACAGCAACCTCAAACTCTTAGGCTCAAGTGATTCTCTTGCTTCAGCTTCCCAAGTAGCTGGGACTACAGGCACCCACCACAATGCCTGCTATTTTAGAGACAGGGTCTCCCTCTGGTTCAGGCTGATCTTGAACTCCTGAGCTCAGGCAATCTTCCCACCTCATCCTCCCAGAATGTTAGGATTACAGGCACGAGCCACTTTGCTGGGCCCTGATTACTGTTTTCATGAACCATCTCTTTCCATCCTTTTACTTTCAACCTATGTATGTCCTTGCAGCTTCAGTAGTTGGATCCTATCCCCTTTCTCCATTCTTCCAGTCTATGTCTTTTAATTGGGGGAGTTTATTCCCTTTACGTTCACAGTAATTACTGATAGGGAAGCACTTACTTTTGCCATTCTGCTCTTTGCTTTCTGTTTATCTTACAGCTTTTTGCTCCTCTTTTCCTGTATTCCTGTCTTCATTTCTGTTTAGTTGAGTTTTTGTAGTGATACATTTTCATTCCCTTCACATTTCCTTTTTTGGTGTTGTTCTTTAGATATTTCCTCGATGTTTATAAGAATCCTGAGAAAATATCATTACATAAAACATTATAAAGTTTTGGCAATCCAAAACTTCACTAATTTAGCATCAATCACTTACAAACACTACACCATTACAGCCCCACTCACTCTTTATGTTGGTTATGTCACAAATAATATATTTAAATGTTGTGTATACTCATATTATAGATTTATAGTTATGTTTATGAATTTATCTTTTTTTTTTTTTTTTTTTGTAGAGACAGAGTCTCACTTTATCACCCTCAGCAGAGTGCCGTGGCATCACAAAGCTCACAGCAACCTCCAACTCCTGGGCTTAGGCGATTCTCTTGGCTCAACCTCCCGAGTAACTGGGACTACAGGTGCCCGCCAAAACGCCTGGCTATTTTTTTGTTGCAGTTCGGCTGGGGCTGGGTTTGAACCTGCCACCCTTGTTATATGGGGCCAGGGCCTTACTGACTGAGCCACAGGTGCTGCCCATGAATTTATCTTTTAAATGTTTCTTTCACACAGTAAAGACAAGCTTTGCTGTACTGTTTCTCAAAAAGCAATTATGTCTCCATCTCTAGCCTCAGTTTAAGGGATTTTAAAAACTATAACCTACCCTACATTGGGTCCAGGGGATAAGGGGAGTTGAATGCAAGGCACCTGTTATCTGAAGTTCTCAGAACAGAAAGAGATGTAGAGGCCAGGGGATGTGAATCACATTCAAGTCATGGGGTTTGAGATTATGGATCATTAGTTGTTTTTTTCCCTTCTATCACTGGAATGTCCATCGTGGTTGTCTTGAAGGTTTCTTGCCTTTTGCCATTCAGGTGGGCTGGATATGGATTAGCTCCACTGGAGAGGTCTTCTGGGCTTCCCTCTGGTCCTAGGTGATGGAACCTCTTAAATCAGATTTCTGAGGGGATCTTGGCCCAAAGAGGCTCCATTTATCTGATGAGTTTCTGTCCTTATCCCTACTTCCAGAATCCATGGAGCTAGGATTTGGGCAAGTTAAGAATGTGGAAGAACCCAAAGTTGACCAGCCTCTGCACTGCCATTTACGGGAAGCATGGGGAATGCAGTTTGGGGGGCACTGAGCTGATGCCATCTGCTTCTCTTCTTTTCTTATCTCCCCACTCTGGAGCTTTAGTTTGTGTGGTAATTCTGCAGCTTGAAGGCCTTGGTCCTTGTGGGGAACATAGACCGCATGCACCAGCCCTGCCTATTCCCCAAAATGCTAAATGCTGTCCTGGGTCTGCTTTGTGATCAGAAAATTTGTGGCTTTAGTGTTCACTAGTGGGACATTGTCTATACTACCAATGGCCAATGATAGGTCATGGGAGTAGAGGATACCTGGAGTCTCCTTCCTCTACCTTGGTGACATGCTGATACTTGTGCTCTGGAATAAGAGGCTAACGGGATGCTGCTTATGTCTGATGGAGGAGGATACATATCTTCATGGACATCGGCATAGCTGAATGCCCAGCAGTGTATCCTAAAGGGCAGGGACATCTTGCCTTGTGCTCAAGAGTAGGCACTTCTGATTGTTTCAACCCATTGAAAGACTGAGGTCCACGTGTATTTTCCCATACAGAATTTGGAACTGAGTCCCTGCCACCGCAGTAAAATGATGTGACATCTACTCTGAAAGACAGTTGATAATGAGGAACATGGTCCAGCAGCTGCAAATTAGCAGAGCTTCCCAGGAACAGTCCACACAGAGGTTCTGTTTTTCCTCCACTGGGGAGCTGCCTCTGGCCACAGCTCTAGTACCAAAAAGGCTCTGAAGACTCCTGTCTCCTGAGACTCTGTGGTACAGTCCAGGACCTCAGCCATGGGGAGAGCTGCACTGCACTAAAGTCCACTGGCGTGGACCTAGGAGTCCTAGCTGAAGTCCATATTTTCATTCCTCCATTCGTCCATTCATTTCTGATGGAGCACTCATGTCCCAGGCATTGTGCTTCTCCGAATTATTCCATCAGTGTATTGGGTGTTCACAACATGCCAGGCCAGTGAGCTCTTTCACATTGAATCCTCACAGTGAGGCTGTGTGCTAGGGATTATTATCCTATTTTGCAGATCAGGAAACTGAGGCAACGGTGAAGAGAAATTAAATAACTTGCCCATTAGGAAGTGGTAGCATTGGAAGATTGATCTAAGGCAACCTTATTTTTGTGACTGTTTCCTTAAAAACAACTTACTACACATCATTACATGACTTTAGCCTTTCCCTGTCTTAGCACTAATTCACAATTATGCAAGTTGTAGATAGAGATAGACAAGGCAATTATATTCTGCTTGGTATGTTTAATTGGTTTTCTTCTGCCCTTTTGAAAGAATCAGTTTTTCCTCCAATTGCTCAATTTAAAAAAAAGTTTGTTTGGTACATATAAATTTGTACTCCCCCCCCCCTTTTTTTTTACTTTTACTTTTTTCTTTGGTTATAAAATCTCTCTGCTTCCCTTAGTATGAGTAAAATAAACTCTTCAACATAGGTTCGTTTTTATATGTACATGAGAATTATTATTTACCCATTTTTGAAAATTATCTTTTAAATGTGTTACACATATAAAATATAAAAAATTCTTAAAAATGAGATAATACTGTATACAAAGTTGTATTCCTTTTAACTTAAAGTATCATTGTGGTCTTTCTATTTTAACAAATAAACATCTGTATCTTTTTTTTTTTTGAGACAAAGTCTCATGTGTCGCCCTCAGTAGAGTCCTGTGGTGTCACAGCTCACAGCAACCTCAAACTCTTGGGCTTAAGCTATTCTCTTGCCTCAGCCTCTGGTGTAGCTGGGACTTCAGGCACTCACCTCAATGCCCAGTTTTTTTTTTTTTTTTTTTTTTTTTGTTGTTGTTGTTGCAGTTGTCACTGCTTTTTTAGCTGGCCGGGACTGGGTTCGAACCCATTACTCTTGGTGTATGGGGCTGGTGCCTTACCGACTGAGCCATAGGCACCCCCCTGTATCATTGTTTTAAGATAAATATCACAAAATTCTTTGCAGAGCAGGAAAAGTGGCTTTTCTCCAGTAGCCACAACTTTCTGGAAGCACAACTGTGCCTTTCCCAAGTGGAATTTCAGCTCTTTATGAAGCAAATTTGGCGATGGCTATCCTAATCACCCCAGGCCTGTGGCCTAAATCCAGTAAAAACAAAACCACCAGAACCTATCTTTGCCAATGATCTCTCGTTGTTTTAATACCCCAAAGCTGATGATTTGTGAAATCCGTCAAGGGAATTTTTAGATCAAAGGTTAAATATCGTTCAGTAGTATTTTCCTGTTAAATATCTCAGTAGTATTTTCCTGTTAAATATCTGCCAGTTCTTTGAAGAACAGAACATGTGGTTCTGCTGACTCTGTGTTTAGCCGGATGACGAGGCTGCCTGTTGCTGAGGAAAACACACGAATCTTCGCATCTGCCCAGCTGCTCTCAGGTTCTGTTCCTAACCGTTGTACTGCCCCAGATCTGCTTCTAAGGGGTGCCGTCCAGGGAAGGGGTTCTAAGTTCTGGGGAGCATTAAAGCCACCTGTGTAGTTATAAAGAAACATGAATACTGCAGCTGGAAAGCATCTCCACTGGACCAACTGGCTCAAAATCTCTGGAGTAGCCCCTATCAGCGTTATTTTTAAAAAGCCCTCCACCACTCTCCAATTATATTGCAATATGCAGTCAGGGCTGAAACCCACTGGCATGGAAAGCAGCCTGTCCACTTAGCACTTACTAACATCACAGCCTTGTTGCTTATATTAGATAACTTCAAAGAAAAGCCCTGCAGAAAGGGAGGAGGCCTGTGGAAGAGAGAGGGCAGGAAGAGCCCGGGTATTATTCACAGGCAGATTTAATCCTACAGTAAGGAAAACTAATAAATAATGGGAGTGATGGAAATACAGGCAAGGAGAGCCTGGGTGACCACTGAGATTGCTGAGGGATACTCTGATGTATCAGGTAACCATCATTATCTACACTATAAAGAATATCCTTGTACAGAACTAGCATCTGTGTAGTAGTTTAAGGTAAACACTGGTTTTAACTTTACCAATTGTTACTTCCCAAATCTATCAATTTACTCCCCACCATGCTCCTATCTATAAGTTTTCCTATTTCTCTGTGTCCTTGCTGACATTTGATATTAAATTTTTTTCATTCTGATGTGTATGAAAATATTTAGTTTTAGTTTTAGTTTTCATTTGCCTGATTGCTAATAAGACGACCATTTGGGCGTCTTTCTGAATTGTCCATTTATATACTTTGGCCATTTTTCTATTGGGTTGTCTTCTTACTGACTTAAAGATGTCAATGTAGAATCTTAATATTAATCACTTATTGGTTATATGGATTTCTTGGGTCATATAATAAGGTTGTTATTTATTTTTGGTTATGGACTTTGTATCAAGTTATCTTTATTGAACCTTCTTAATAGTTATAATTTGTGCATTCTCTTGGCCTTTTTACATTGATAATCATATTGTTTGTGAATAACGACAGCTTGTTAATCTCATAACAGTTGTCAATACATACATATATAGATATATGTATTTTCATAGATTTTATATTTTAGAGGAGATTTTAGGTTCACAGCAAAGCCGAGTGGGAAGTACAGAGTTCTCAAATACGCCCTGGTCCCACCCATGGAGAGCTTCCCTCACCAGAGGGGGACATTTGTTACAGGTGGACTTATACTGACACATTGTCATCACTCAAAGTCTAGAGTTTACAACATAGTTCACTCTTGGTGTTGAATAGTCCAGTGGTGTCCTCCCACATTTCTGGCGCCAGAGACTGGTCTCATGGAAGACTATTTTTCCATGGACGTGGGTGGGGTAAGGTAGAGTAGGGGCAGGGGTGGGATGGGAGGCAGAATTCAGGCAGTGATGCTGTGCAGCTCAGTTCCTAGCAGGCTGAGCACCTGTGTGCATCCTGGAGGTTGGGGATTGCAGGCATAGTCTACGGGTTTGGGCAAATGTGTGATGAAAGGTTACCCACCATCATAGTAGAGTAGACAAAGTAGATTCACTGCCCTGAAAATCCTCTGTGTTCTGTCTCTCTATCCCTCCTCCTTGACCCCTGGCAAACACGGATCTTTTCTTCTTTTTTTTTTTGAGACAGACTCTGTCACCCTGGGTAGAGTGCTATGGCACAACGTTAAGTATGGGGGGAGAAGTAGCCATCCTGTTTCTTCCTTGGAAGAGACTACGTGTGTGAAATGTTTCAGCCTTAGATGTGATATATAAACTTCATAGATGTTTTGACAGATGTCTTCTATAATTTGTGAAAGTTTTCTCTTTATTCAAAGCTTGCTGCTAAAAGTTCTTTCTCACCTGCATTTGTTGAGATTATCATATATTTAGGCCATAGAGATGATGCTAGTAGATTTTCTGTTAGTGTGATAGAGATGATGCTAGTAGATTTTCCATGGCTCAATGTCAGCCTTACATTCTGGGATAAGTCCTACTTAGTTATAATATTAAATATTTTATGCATTCCTGGATTTGGTTTGTTAATATCTTATTTAGGTTTTCTATACTTTTATAAATGAGTATGATCTATAATTTTTTTGTACTGTTCTTGTTTCCTTTTCATGTCAAAGTTATACTAGTCTTATGAGAGGAGTTGGAAGACTTGCTTCTCTTTCTCTTTTCTATCCTATCTGCACATGGCAGTTAAACATAATCTCTTCTGCCTTAGTTTCCTAATTTGGAAAGGAAAATTCCAACCTCATGGGAATGTTCTGATGATTAAAAACAGTTAAAAAGCAGAGAGAGGGAAGGAACGAGAGGGGTGGGATCTTGGTGTGTGCCACACCCTTTGGGGACAAAACACGATTGTAAGAGGGACTTTACCGAACAAATGCAATCAGTGCAATCTGGTTTCTTGTACCCTCAATGAATCCCCAACAATAAAAAAACAAACCAAACAGTTAAAATAAGTAAAGCAATTCAAATGCCCCTAATATAGCAACCAACCATATAGTTTTAGCTATTGTTACAATTATCCTACTCCCTAATACTTTACAAAAGAGAGGTGTGGTACGTTCTTGAAGGTTAGGTAACATTTCTCTGCAATACCATCCAACATTTTTCTTTTTGTGGATATATTTTAACTATTTATTCAATTTCTTTAATGTTTACTGGTCAACTCAGTTTTATTCTTTTCTCTGTGAGTTGCTTTTGTATGTTGCTAGCAGTTTGTCCATTTCACCCTAATTTTCGAATTTATTCATGTTTGCAGTATAGCCTCATTAATGCCTTATTGCTGTTCATGTGCATCCATGCCTTCTTTTTCATTCTTAATATCATTTTTGGGGGGAAGTATTGAGGCTTAGCTCATCAGATTTTTAGTAATACTCTGCAGCGCATAGTAGGTAGGGTTTTTCATTGTCAAATTGGGTTTTAAATGTTCCCTAATTTCCATTGTAGTTTATTTCTTGACATGTGAATTGATTGTATTTATAAAATAAAAATCCCCAGATAGTTTCTGTGTTTTTCTTTTGTTATTGAATTTATTGTATTGTCATCAGAGACTATGGTTTATATAATATTACTCTGTCTCAATATCTTTACTACATTTTTATATATGTGTGTATATATATACATATTCACTCCCCCCCCGCCATATTCCCCCACTGGAACGTGATACTCATGAACAAAGGCATTTACTGTGTTTTATCCACTATCGTGTTCCCAGTGTGTAGAGTGATGGCTGGCATATACTAGTAACTCAAAATTTATTAAATGAAAGGATGATTGATGACAATCCTTGGTGATCAGAATCTATTGTTTTAGGTGGTATTTTTGGACCACTAAGAAGAGGATGCAAATTCTTATAAGCTCTAGTGCATCAGCAGACTTGGCTTCATATCCACACATCCACAAATGAAGTCACATCCATACGTGTCTGAAAAACGTCAAGGTTCCCTGAGCATCCAAGTAGAACTGGAAGAACTCCTCTGTCTATCCTCACATGAATTTGAGTCTGGTTTGTCTATTCTTGGTGCCTCAGCAATAATGCAAGCTCTGCTTCCCACTAATGAAAGAGGCTGCTATACCAAGTCCTGATAGACTGGGTGATGTATAAACAATAGAATTTATTTCTCACGGTTCTGGAAGCTGGAAGTCCAAGGTCAGTTTGTGTGGTCAGCTCTGGTGGGACCCGTCTTCCAGATTGCAGACGGCTGACTTCTCTCTGCCTTCCCATGGCAGGACAGGGGGAATGAGCTTGCTGGAGCATCTTCTCAGAAGGGCGCCACTCTGCCCTCACAACCTCATCACCTCTGAAAGGCTCCACTTCCTACTGCCATCACCTTGGGGGTTAGGATTTCGACATACACATTTTGGGAGAACACAAATATCCAGACCATAGCATTGACCACAGAAGAACTGGCAATTCTCATAAACAGTTTTGTTTCCCATAGTTAATGTCTTCCACAAAACAATATTCATGCATTCTGTCAAACAGTTACAGAGTAAGGACAGCTGGCCATTATTCAGCTTGGTGTATCAAATAGATATTTTTGAAAATATACAATCTTTGAAGATTTTTATTCTTCAGACAACGTTGGCTTTGAAAACTCTGTATATCTTAAAAGCAGTTTCACAATGTCAGTAGTTTCCTATGATTGATAGTCACAGCACACTGAGCTCACAAAGACATTAAAAATGTGGCATAGGAAAAGAAAAAAAAGGGGCTTTGCAATATTGGATTCTGTAGCAGTAAGTAATCTTCTCTTGGCTTTCCTTCCCTGCACTAAGGATTTTTTTTCCTCCTCTTTTGAAAGGTCTGTGTTTTACTGCATTCTACATTTGGACATACTAATAAAAATATATTTTTTCTCTTTGCTTGCCAAAATCCTATTTCTCAACAAAGACAGAATTATTGGATAAGTGCTGTAATTATGTTTCTCTTTGGAATTTTGTGACTCCAAATTAAAAAAATACACAAAAAATTACTGATCAGTAGGGAGGCCAGGTAGAATGCTGACGTTGGCAGGTGTCTCGGGTTGTAATGTGGATCATTGTGTGTTATACTCTCAGAAAGGGGGCAGGTGACTCCATTACTGAGTGTGGCAATTGGAAGTCAGGACTGTGTGATATGGAGAAACAATGAGATGAACCATTTTGGAAAACCAAAGAGCTCATTCTCACTGAATGTGGATGTAATTATTTTTCCTAACTACAGTCTCTTGCCAGTTATGGGAGGATACCTGCTCTGACAAAGAGACCCAGGAACTTAACGACTCACCACAGAAGTCTCTTTCTTGCTCAGTAACTGTCCGGGGTGACTTTTCATGTGGGCAGTGTGGCTTTCCTTGACCAGTTTATTCAGGAACCCAGGCTCTTTCCATCTTGTGGCTCTGCCATTCCCTAGTGCAGAATTTACAATTTGTTTTTTTGGAAAGTACCAAAAAGTAAATACTTAAGGTTTTATAGTTCAAAGTGTCCCTGTCACACTTATACAATGATACCCTTCATAATACCATGGAAGCAGTAATGGGTAATATTTAAGTTAATGGCACAGCTATGTTCCAATGAAACATTTCTTATAAAAAGAGGTTAGCTGGTTGGATTTGGCTTCTGGGTGTAGTTTGATGACTGTGTCCCCAAACCTGGTCACACTCTTCTGTATTTGGTAAAGAAAAGGAAGGAACATAGAGAAATAAGTGTAGGAGGCATCTAGGGGCCCATCCTAAAGTAAAACATGTCCCTTCCTCTCATATTTTGTTGACCAGAAATCAGCCACATGGCAATACCCAATTGCCAAGAAGGTTGAAAAATATAGTCTAGCTGTGTGTCCAGGAAGAAAGAGAACAGTGGTGAGTAGAGGCAATCTTTGTCATGTCCAGTGTAATAGAAAACCTGCAAATGGAATTCAAGATTCATTCTCAAGCTATCCTACTATGTCTCAAACATAGGGCTCAAAAAACAAGTCATTGTGGTCAGACAGGCCTGGGTTTGAATTCTAGATAGGCTACTTTCTAACTCTGTATTCTTGGATAATTTGTTTAACTAATTTGTGCCTCAGTTTCTTTACCAGGAAAATGATAATAATTATGCCTGTTTTCTAATTAGGGTCACTGTGGATGTTAAATAAAAGAAAAACTTGTGAGCATTCGATAAATAGTAGCTATTATCATTATTTGGACAATGATTTATTCTACTTTCTGTTAAAGAATAATTTAATGCTTTGCTGCCAGCCTTAAATCCTTGCTTTCCTCCTAACTAGCTGCATAATCTTGGACAAGTTATTTAACCTCTCAGTGCTTCATTTTCTTCATTTATAAAATTATAGCAATAATCGTACTTTCTTAAGATGAAGAAAGAAGTGTGATGATTAAATGACTCAATACATGTGAAATCACAGATGTCTAGACTTAATAATTCTCAATAAATCATATCCACAATTATTATTTTGATACACTGATCATCAATGTCCTAGGTGGATACTAATGATTACAAAGATCAGCATCGCAATTGTATCCATACATTAATGCATTCAGCAAATACTGAGCACCTTTGGGCCAAATTCTGTACTAGATTCTGAGGGTACAAATGGTAAGTAAGCCTGCGCCATTCCTGTCTTCATGGAGCTTACATGTGTTTGCTAATAGGTACATTTTTTCATTTTGAGCAGTTTCTGTAGTGAGCACTTTACACATACTATCTAAATAATCATTTGCAATAACTGTGAATTATATTTTATTGTTAGTTTGCAAAAAAGGTAACTGGTTTAGAGAACTTGAGTAATTTGAGCAAGGTCACAGAGCTGGTAAATGGTAGAGATGGTATTTGAAACTTGGTGCCTTAAACTCAAATGCCAGTGTTCTTAACAATCATGCTGGGCTGTCAGATCTGGCCACATGAAAAGATTTGCTTGGCAAAGTGTACACTGTTTAATCGGAATGTAGGTTGAAGGCAGAGGGGAGGTGGGGGCCGTGGTGGTGAGGGTGGCCTCTTGGCCTCTCTGGGAATTCAGTTCTAACTCTGGACCATTTATGACAGCAAATGCCTTCTCTACTTGGATGACTTCAAACATCCCCCAGGATTAGAAACATGTAATCTTATCAACCAGGTTTAGTTCCCGTCTGCAGGAGAGCTGGGCTTTTCAATTTAACCACTGGCTTAAAAAATGGGGGAAAAAAAATAACAAAGAAATCTACTGTCTGTACCCTTCTTTAAAATGATGAATGCTTTTTAAAGGCAAATCCATCATTGGTCACTTGAGGGAGGAAATGTCAGGAAAAGTTATGGTTTGTTAGCTTTTACTTCTTGACATTATACAAGAAAGTAATTGAAGTACAACAAATGCCACGTTGTTTTACCTCATCTATTTATATAGCAATCTGACAAGATGAATATATATGTTACCATGGATGTGGAAAAAAAGTGACACAGCTCTGTGATTTGTTCTATTGTCTTATCAGAGCTGATCAAATGTTCCTTCCCTCAAAACCATGCAGAGGAATTGGTGTCCTCTCATGTAGACACCCGGATATTAAACATTTGAACTCATTTTACCCCTTTAACTCATTAACCTCTTATCTCAAGTTCTTAGAGCTTTAACATGGATGTACAATAAAACATGCACAAATTCAATTCAATGTAACAAATATTTATTTAGCTCTCACTGTGCACAAGACACTATGCCTCACAGAGGTGTCATTAATTCATAATCTATGATAATTCAAATGCAGCCTGGGCTAAATGTTACTGCTATACCACTTAAGGAAAAAACAAAAGTCTGCTAAGCAAAATCGGCAAGGTGTATCTTACTGTATGTTATGCTATGCTCCTGAAAACCCATATGTAAATCAGATTTTAAATTCACAGAGAGAGTTTCCTGTTCAAAGAATTCTATAATAATGTTTCCAGAGAATATGTAATCACTGATGAATAAGAATTTTCCAGTTGGATGTTTAAAAGGCGAATGATCACTTTATTGAGGGATTTATGTGGCTAGAAACTATGAAAAATCCCGAGGCTTGTTTCTATGACACCCGTGATCTCTTCGTGGCTGGGTAGTCTGGTTGTCAAGCAACTTAAATAGAAGAGGAATGATAAATTGTTTTTTTCTTTTCCTTCTGTAAGGTGTCAGCCGAAACAAAGGTATGGAGCTTTTTAGGAGGCCAATGCCTTACCCATTATGTGACTGGGGCTTCCTTGGCCATTTTTTTTTTTTCTGAGACAGTCTCGCTCTGTGCCCTGGGGTAGAGTGCCATGGCATCATTGTAGCTTACAGAAACCTCAAACTCTTGAGCTCAAGAGATCCTCCTGCCTCAGCCTCCCGAGTAGCTGGAACTACATGCATCTGTTGTGATGCCTGGCTAGTTTTTCTATTTTTAGTAGAAGCTCAGTCTCACCTTTGGCCAGTCTGGTCTCGGGCTCCTGAGCTCAAGCAATCCACCAGCCTCCCAGAGTGCTAGGATTATAGACGTGAGCCAACATACCTGGCCAGTCTTTTTGTTTTGATGAAATTTGATGATCTCTAAGAGATCAGCTGGGATCTCAAATGTGTTATCCAGGCATATAATGTTAAGAATCAAGAGGTAAGGCCTCCTGCGGAATATAGTAAGATAATTTTACTTTGCATTTTGGTTACTCTGTTTTTTATAGCCCCTTTGTTGAAGCTTGTCTTTGGGCCTAGCTATATATATAATTTGACTGATAGGGCTGACTCCAGAGTGTTTGAATTAAGAACCACCATTTTAATGTCAGTTCTGTGTGATAAGGAATTTGGCCTTGACTAAAGAGTGATCTGACTTTGACTTTGGCTTCTCGGAGGCAATCAATCTATGTTATACCTGATGAATATGTCTTTGTTTAAAGTGGTTATCTTTAGGTGGGACCAGCACTCCCTGATGTTCTCAGGGTGTGGCCTGGCAGTGTCAGAAAGGTCAACCATGGGATTTGTGGTGAGAGTTTGGGTCATATGGTATCAGTTGACCTGGAGACTGAGTTCAACCACTTGGGCAATCCATTGATCAATCATGTCTATGTAATGAAGCCCCCATAAAATTTTTGAACTCCAATACTCAAATGCACTGTCCCAGTTGGTCGTACTCTTTGTATAATGGTGCATGTCAATACCAGAATGGTAGCATATCTTGACTCCATGGGGAAGGACAATGGAAACTCATGTCTGTAACCCTCTCAGAGTCTTCCCTACCCCTCTCTTCTTTGGCTGATTCTAATCTGTATCCTTTTTCTGTAATAAGTCATAATCATGAGTAGAGCAGCTTTCAGTGAGTTTGGTAAGTCCTTCCAGTGAATTATAAAAATGAGGGGTAGTTTTGGCAATCCCTCAAACTTACAGTTGGTGTCAAAAGTGAAGGGAATCTTGGAAACTTTTCCTCTAATCACTGTACTTTGACTAACTATTGTTTCATAACTAGAAGGAGTCTATTGACATGCAAATGTGTCCAGGTAAAACTAGCAATGGTGTCACACCCCAAAACACCCCCAAAGAAAAAAATTCTCTTGGAGATATTTGTAAAGCAGTCTAAATTTGATAAGTTTAGAAAAGCAGCATTAGACAGACTTCTTTTCATGCAGCTATTCGCATTTACAACAATCTCAATGATTTTGTTTATTATTTCAGGGGTTATAAACTTAAATACCTAAGGTCCCCAAAAGGTAACTTAAATGAGTGAATCACTAGGTGGGATCTGTGGTTAATTGAAGAACACATGCCAAGTGCAAAGGCATTCAGAGTTAACAAAAAATCAGGATTATAAGAATGATCAGGAGCTGGCTCAGAGGCTACTAGTTTTCTTTTTCTCTATAATGTGGGCTAAAGGCTCTATTTGAAAATGGCCATTTTCTGTAATCAAATGTTATAAGACTATTCATATTTTCTTTTCTTTATTATTATTATTATTTTTCTTTTTTGAGACAGTCTCACTTTGTTGCCCCTGGTAGAATGCAGTGGTGTCATAGCTCACAGCAACCTCAAACTCTTGGGCTCAAGTGATTCTCTTGCCTCAGCCTCCAGAGTAGCTGGGACTATAGGTGCCCACCACAACACCCAGCTATTTTTAGACATGGGGGTTTCGCTCTGTCCCAGGCTGGTCTCAAACCTGTGAGCTCGGGTGATCCACCCACCTTAGCCTCCCAAGTGCTAGGATTACAGGTGTGAGCCACTGTGCCTGGCCCTATTCATATTTTCTTTCTTTCTTTTTTTTTTTTTTTTGAGACAGAGCCTCAAGCTGTCACCCTGGATAGAGTGTCATGGCATCACAGCTCACAGCAACCTCCAATTCCTGGGCTCAAGCGAGTCTCTTGCCTCTGCCTCCCAAGTAGCTGGAACTACAGATGC